>OZ025290.1:134262614-134312614 GCA_964019185.1 Maratus speculifer
ACTTTTGCCCAAGAGTTTAGATACACCCTGTATATAGAGGCAGTCACTTTATTAAGTGTCTTTGAAAGTGGGACGTTAAATTTTTTGCTGATGTCCATAAATAAACAAATTAAAATATGCATAAAAGTGCACTGCATTAAGTAATGAATTGATTAATTAACAAATACACTGCTCGACATTGACAATGCAACACCAAGAAGGAGTGGTCGGAAAGTGATGAAATTTGGGGAAAAGACAGAGACAGCAAGGAGCATTAAGTGATCTTTATTTCAAAAGGATAGTCAGAATACAGAACGAGAACGGCGTCGGCTCAGTAGGATGTAAGACCTAGTGATGGGCGATAACGAGAAGTTTTTCTCGATTTTCTCGATTGTATGAACATCTCGATAACTTTCGATTGTGTAAAATTTTTCTCGATGACTCCAGTTTGCAATTGCTTTTATACCATACAGGATTCAATTTTATCAAAAGTCTACTACAAGTGAATGAGTCGGTGTTATAAAGACACGACGGATTCACTCGCTAGTGAGCCCCTCCTTTCATTGGTGTATCCAATTTATACGCAATCTTTTAATATGAAATCTCGAACTGGGTCCTCATTGTACATGGCATCATATACTAAACGCGGTGTGCACGCACAGCAAAATCTTGTAAACAAAGAAAAAGAAAGAAATTTTTTTTTTGAATTGAACGAACAACCGAACGTAAGCTTGAATCGAACGTTAAATTTTGAAAACTGCCCCCCCCCCCAAGGTAACGTAGTGGGGGGGGGGGAATATATAACATCGGGTGCATAAGATCAGTAAGTGGTCACATACCAAACAACAACTTCCTTTTTTTCTAAATTCCATGTATATTATAAATATTATTTATTGCAAAATCCGAAAAAAAAAAAAAAAAAACATTTTGGAACTGCCGACAGAAGTCAAAACTTGAACAATTACGTGTGTATTTTTTTAATCGTCAGGAAATATTTTATTGTGCAGGAAATACAAGGACCAAGTAACCGCGGTAAAATAACGCCTACACGCGAGAGGAGGCCACAGTCCCAGCAGTGGTGAACAATATTTATATGAAGATGTCATACACGCACCACATTGGCACAATGTTTTCCAGATGCCGATTTAGTGAAAACTTCGAAGAATTTTGAGAAATTTAAATTTCAACCCCTTATGGGTCCGTAACGTGACCCAGAATGACGGGAGAAACTTTTTTATGCTAAATTGGTAATGTATGAAGCATAAGCTTTCAATAAACATATTACATCAAAAAATGAAAAATGCAACCCACCTGCCCCCCCCCCAAAAAAAAAAACCCCGTTGTTATGGGGAAAACCGTAAAACTGCAAAAAGAGCGGCGACGAAAAGTTAGCTATGCTATAGTTTTTTCGCTGCTGTAGCTCCCATACAAACAAAGTTATAGCCTTTTAAAAATTGAAATGAAGTGAAGAAATGAGCAAAATTATGCTGGTGAATAACCAACAGAAGCGGGGGGGCGGGTCAATACCCCCGCTTGTGCCATATAGCTTAAACTTTTAAGTTAAAATTGGTAGAGAAAAAAATGAGCAATATTTTAAAGTGTATGTTGGGGGGGGGGGTCAAGCCCCTCACCTTTGGAAGAGGTCCTCAAAGAGGGAAATTTAAAACAATGTGCCTAGGTTACAGTAACAATGTGGCTAGTTCAATGGTTTTTTTTTCATCTCAAAAAAATTTCCAATACGCCTAAGGACGTTTTCAATTAAAAAATTCGATCTAAAATGATAAAAACACAAAAAGCTTCGAAAAATGCCAACCCCTCCCTCCCGCCGTGGAAACCAAATTCGGAAGGGGGGGGGGGTAAGAAAGCATCATAATATGAAAGAGTAATTCGAGATCTTCAAGATGATATACAATATGACGGGCTTAAAAAGTGAAAATTGTCCCTTTCCCCTGACCCCCGTCAGTCCAACCCTTTCGCCCCCAATTTCCTGCAGCAGACATTTAAATTTTTTTACGATTGATAAATAATTACCGAATGATTCGATGAAAAAAAAACCACGCTTAAATTGATAAGTATTGTAGAAATCGCTACTGTTTTAAACATATGTTCGTCCCCTCTCCAACCCCCTCTTTGAATTTTTTATTTTTTTTTAAATAAACAATATTTATTGGGGGGAGGGGGGGTACCACGTACGTGACAGCATGGTAAAACTAAAATACCAGAAACTTTGAAAATTAGATCTTTTTCACAAGATATTGTCATATTCTCATGCTTCTTTCTGTACTTCGTTTTTCGATAAAACTTTCATTTCACAAAGCTTCATCGACAAAACGCCTCGATAAAGCTCGTCATCTCTATTCTCAGCGAGAATGAAAATCATCCTTATCGAAAAAGGCATTCATCAGCAAACCACAAGATTCTCGGAGTGCCGCTTTTATCAAGGTTAAATTTCATCTGGAAGTTACAAAGTCCTTCGATAAACCTATTTCAATCGAGGTTAATTTTCATCGCGATGAAATGATTTTCTCGTTATGCCTGATTTTATCACGATGAAATTTGTTGAAATGAGAGGCATATTCGAAAGCTCTTTTAATCATTCTTTCATATTATGAATCTTTCTACTTTTGGAGTTGAATTTTAAGGGGCGGGAGGAGGGGAGGGGTAGGGGAGGGGAGGGGGGGAGCGATGAGGGGGCGAATTTTTTAAATCTTAGCTATTTCGACAATAAATGTTATTTTTGGTGTGGATTTTTTTATGGAACTTTCCGGTAAATATTATTTATTAAATATAAAGATTTTAAAGTACGGGCTGCATCATTTTTAGGTGTAGTCTAGGAAAAATAAATGAACCCACGGGTGACATATAAATTTCAAACCTTTTTTTTTTTTAACCCGTCTTGGTATATGTACATCATCGGAATGTTTTGGCACCTCATTTTACGAATCTTTCTCCGCCTGGAGTTGAATTTCAGGAGGAAGGGGGGGAGGGGAGAAACCGATAAGAGCAGGGTCGGACTGTGTCATTGAAAAGGGCGCAGACCTTGAATTTTTGGAGGGCGCAACTTTTTTTAATAAAACTCATTATTTTATCATCTTATTGGAAGCCAATGTTATTCATTAATAACAAACAGACTGTAAGAATATGTAATAGAGCTTCGCTAATCTGAATTAATTGGAACCGGTGCCTGTTTTGATTACGAAAATTCGGAAAATCCGAAATTTCGCTTTAAAAAAATGTTAGTTATAAGTATTCAGTAGTACACTAAGGATCTTTAGGTCCGTCATCCGATGGTTCGGCTTGCTGGATAAAACGGCACGACTCTCGGGGGAAAAAATAATATTTACTTCACTGAAAAAAAAAAAAAAAAAAAAAAAAAGAACTGGGTTGTAAGATCTCTGCGTAGAGTACTGTTCCCAAAATGGTACAGTAGTATTCCCAAAGTAGTCAATTCAAAATGGTTCAAAACAGTGCAGATCCTTAATAACATTAAAACAATCGTTTTGATATAATGTATACATTAGTTAAGATTTTTTTATTGTTAATGTTATTAAGGATATGTCATTAAAAAAAACTTTTTGAGGCTACAAAGTGAACTTTCCAATTTGGAACACTCTGCTGTACCAAATCTTACAATCCAATTTCGGTCTTCTCTCTCTCTCTCTCTCGCTCTTTTTTTTTTTTTTTTTTTTTTTTTTTTTTTTTTTTACAGTTTTATTTGATGCTTATAATAATCTATAATAATGGAACTGAGAATGAGAAATTATGTAATAATCCATTACAAACTCAAAAATCGGGAATCTATAAATAGCTCATTCACCGAGTCTACAAGGAGGGAAGGGAGGGGGAAAGAGAAACCATTTATAATTTGTGTTATCAAACTACCGAAAGGAAAAATAAATTTTTATCATTAATAAAATGAATTGAATATCATTGAATTAAATATTTTTTGCGTTTGAGAAAAGAGTTTTTTAGCGACTGACAGAGAAAATGGTATGAGGTTTATTATTTATTTAGTTCTCTGTTGTGCTATTTACCAAATCGTGATGTTTCTAGAACGGAAGTAATCGCTCTTGAAAGAAACAGCCAGTACATAAATTCTGTTAAATCCACCTGCTTTTAATTTTGCGTGGATAAAATCCTGTGTTTTTGGAAAGAATTAAGATTAAAATGATTAAAAAAATAAGTTTTTAATTAATTTCTTTTTTAATTACTGACGGATTTTTTCGAAACCATAAAATCCAAGAGCCCCAAGTTTCGCGATTTTCTGCGCACCCTGCGAAAAATGTTTATCCAGGTAAAAAAAATTTGCGCACGAACAAACAAACATACGTATACGAACATTAATATAGTAAAAGTGTAACACTTTGTGCGAATTTCATTACATAAGTTAAAAACTACAACGTTATAACGCACAAATTTCGTAAATCACAACTCCCCCCCCCCCCCTCTCCCAAAGAATTGCATACGCCGTTTCATGGACGCCTCGATCCCCTTGCTCAGTGCAAGGGGGAAAAAATGATGAAATGGGTTTAAAAAACCCACTTGGTTACAGTACCGAGTACTGACTGTGGAATCATTGAAAAATCATTTTCAATCATTCCACAGCCAGTATTCGGAGCTATAACAGAGCGGTTTTTTTTTAACCCATTTTATCATTCCCCCCCCCCTCTCACTGAGCAAGGGGATCGAGGCATCCTTGAAACGGCGTATGCAATTCTTTGGGGGAGGGGGGGGTTGTGATTTACGAAATTTGTGCGTTATAACGTTGTAGTTTGTAACTTATGTAACGAACAATAATAGTATTGACTTTGTGTTCTTATAAATCAGTGTTTCTCAACCTTTTTTGGTTGCGGCACACTGAAAATACAAAGAATTATTTGCGGCACACCTGAATGTAAAAAAAAGGGAAAGTTGTATGATACGATACAATAAATTACATATATATTTATAAAATTTATTTAGCTAGAGGGCTGGTTCGCTGTACTTTTTTACACAAATTAAATCAAAGCACGATTCTAAAGTCGACAGACAAATTCGCATTTCATCGTCAATTTTTAAAAATGTTTCTCTTTTTTTGTACTTGATTTCTGTCAACGCTAAAAAATCTAAATTCACAGATTCGTGAAGATGCAAGAGGCAGAAGGATTTTAATTATTTTTAAACTAATTTCGCAGTACGCTTTTTTTTTGGGGGGGGGGGAGGGCGGGTACCCATTTAATTTTTTTCTAGAAGATTATTGAAAGGTAAATCTTATTATTTCTCAAATCAGTGAGCTGTTCTTTTCGAGTTTGGTGCTGTTCTCAAATGTTCTGTTTTCAAATTAAAATAAAATTTTTAACAAAAAAAAAGTTTGAATTGCCTTTTTTTTCGAAGGGAATATTCTTTCTAAAATTGTTTAGATATATATTAAATAACAAAAATACTTTTAATAAGAATACTTAAATTAAAATCAAAACCTTAACCTTTACGGACACACAAAGTTTACGTCTTTAAAAAATGAATGATTTTACTGAAACTAAATAATAATAATAATAATAAATGAAATCGAAGCGAAAGTGATGATCTTTGGTGCCAGACAGTCTGCATGTTCGTTGCCGCTATTGGTAACATATAAAAAAATACTTTAGACATTAAAAGATTTTGATTGGATGTTGCCCTGAACAAAGAAACACTCAAGAATACACAATACAAATATTTTCCTTTGCAAAGGGAATAAGTTCTTTTTATTGGTTTTTTAATATTTAAAAAATTATTGTTTTTTAAAAAAATACATAAAGAAAAATTTTAACCATGTTTTAGTTATTCTAGTGTTTATCATATTTTTATTTTTTTGTTTTATTTTATTTTATTTTTTTGTCTCTTTTAAACTATTAACTTCATGTAGATGAGGGCGCATATTTACTTGACCGAGGGCGCACCGGCGCACTGGCCGGTAAGCCGGCGGGCCAGTCTGAGCCTTTTTTTAAACCGTGTCTATTTCGGCAATAAATATCATTTTAGATGTGGAGGTTTCTTTTATGGAACTCTTCGGTAAATATAACTTATTAAATATAAAGATTTTAAAGTGGGGGAGGGGGTACGTCATTTTTAGGTGTGTTCTGGGAAAAATGAGTGAACCCACAAGTGACATGTAAATTTCAACCTCTTTTTTTGGACCCGTCATGTTATATATATATCATCGGAATTTTTTCGAACCTCTATTTCATTTTACAAATATTTCTCCTCCTGGAGTTGAATTTCAGGAGAGGGAGGGAAAGCGATAAAAAGGTGTTTTTTTTTTTAGCTATTTCGACAATTAATATCATTTTAGATGTGGTTTTCAGAGGAGCACTCCGGTAAATATTATTTCATAAATAAAAAATTTAAAATGGGGACTACGTGATTTCCTGGTGCATTCTGGGAAGAAAAAGTAATATTACGGCCACGGGCAAGGAGTAAATTTCAAACTTTTTTGGATCCGTTATGTGATATGTCATAGGAAAGGTTTCGGAATACTCTTTCATATTATGGATCTTTCTCTTCCTGCAGTTTAATTTCAGGACGAGGGGGGGGGGGCGACAGGGAGTGAATTTTTTTAATCGTAGCTATTTCGAGAATAACTATCATTTTAGAAGTGATTTCTTGATGGAACCTTCTAATAAAAATTACTAATTATAAACAATTTAAAGTAGGGGATGCGTGATTTCCGGGTGTATTCTGTTAAGAAAAATGAAACCTGCGGGTGAGGAGTAAATTCCAAACTTTTTTTGGACCCTTCATGTGATTGATTTTTGGATGTTTTTCGAATCACTCTTTCACATTATGAACGTTTCTCCTCCTGGGGTTGAATTTCCGCAGGGGGGAGGGGAGCGATGAGGGTGAATTTTTTAAATCGTAGCTATTTTGAAAAAAATTTTCATTTTAAATGTGATTTTTTGATGGAGCCCTTTGGTAAAAATATTTTATTAAATATAAACATTTAAAAGCGAGGCTGCGTGATTTCCGGATGTATTCAGGGTAGAAAAAAAATAGTGGAATAGTGAGGAGTAAATATGAAGATTTTTATGGACCGGTCATATGATAAATCAACGGAAGTTTTCAAACCACTCTTTCATATTATGAATCTTTCTTTTCTTTTCCTCAATTTGGCCTCCTTACAGAAGCGCTTTTCAAACTTTTTTGAAATCATTTCGTTTTTGTGAATTCAGATCTGATTTTTTTTATAGAGACTTCCAATATATAATTTATAATGTATGAAAAATTCACAAACTGTGAGGACAGGCTGTATTCCAGGTGTTGCAATAGTTGGAATTCTAAGGGTAGTGTTTTATATCTTTTGTTGACTCCTCTTTCGTGATATATCATTAGAAAGCTCTGTAATTACCATTTTATTTTATATACCTCCCGCGCTCATCCCGCAACACTTTGCCCCCGCGGGAAACTCTTTAATAAATTTAACCCACACCCATCATGCCAAGTATTGTTATAAAGCCTAATGACCATTTACTTATATTATGCATTTTCATTGCTCCTGCACTACTTTGCCCCCCCCCCCCCTCCACCGAGTGGTCCGTTTAATGAATTTCAATAGAGAGTCTGCTAATAATGGGAGAATTGTAGATCGCATCTCAGTATATGTACAAAAATCAATAAAAGATTTTGATCACTTTTAATATCCTTTTATTTCATGTTCTTTCACTAGGAATGCTTTTGATTACTTTTTCTTTGGCCATTTTGCTACTCGCGAGTCGCGACTTTACAACTTTTTGAAATCAAGTAACGCCGTTACATGACTTTTCTACGATTACGGCTCCATCATAACATCCTTTTGGTTTGTTGTTGTTTTTTAAATTCATTTGTTTTCAGTTTCCATGTATTTATTAAATTATGCTTTTTAAACATGTAATAACAAAGATTTTAATAATCGATTGTAAAAACATCTCGATTGTAGATTCTCGAAATTAATCGATGACTTTATCGAATGCGCTTTTTTACGATTACGATTTTTATCGAGTAGGAAATTTTCGAGAATCGCCCATCACTAGTAAGACCACCGCGAACGGACGGTATTCTCGTGACGTCACAGTGGGAATCACGTGGTGTAAAAAAACAACTGCTAGCGCGTTTGTTTCATTATTGTGTCATTTGATACAGCTTAAATACAGATAAATACATGCGTAAAATACTGCAAATTGATTCTGTACGAATTATTTTTGATAAATATTTATATATATACTAATTAAAACCATATATACTTATTAATTAAAATTTTAAAATTTTAATTTTATTAATAAAGTGAAAAATTTGCATGCAATTGCCTTAAAATAGAGATAAGAATTAATGTCTAACTCATACCTGTTCTTGAAAAAATCTAAAACTTCACTTAAAAATAAAATATAAGTATAAATTTTCTCACCACAATGCTTTTCAATGGCTCGCTTATGAACTTTATTCCCAAGCAGACGAATTTTCGTAGCCTCAAACCAAAACGAAGAATATGGTCCACTGCGATGAACGAAGAAACACATCTAGGCATAGAGTCAATAAGAGCGTGGATGGTGTCCTGAGGGATCGCTTTCCATTCCCTTTCAACCATTTGCCACAGTTCATCTTCTGAACGAGGCAGGGGCAGAATCCGCAAATCGGCGTCCAATCCCATCCCATACATGTTCGAAATTCTGTCATCCAAGTCGCTCTAGTCCGGCACCATTCCAAACGTTGGCGCCTATGCTGTCGAGTCAATGGCAGTCTTCTTAACAGACGCCGTGAGTGCAGGCCATGTTCAACCAATCGACGGGAAATGGTTCTGGTCAACACGGAACACATCCAGGGTATCTTGTACATGCTGCAGAATCGAGGTACAAGTGACTTGCGGGCCCGCCGCAGCTTGTCGGTGGATGCTTCGATCCACGCCTGTTGACGTCACTCTGGCTGCACCTGCACCCCTCAATCTTGCCACATTTCCTTGTTCCAACCATGTTTGCCATAGCCGATGCACCGTGCTCGCATCCATATGGGTATCAGCTGCGATTTGACGTAAAGACCAACCCCCTCTCCTCAGTCCCATCACCATACCTCTCGTAAAATCGTCTATCTGCTGGAAGTCCCTTCGTTGATGGTGACCTGGCATTCTCTTCTATACACGTATCCTCCGAGACAAAAACAAAATTTCTTCGATAATTCGTTTGGCAGAAATAGCGACACGAATATTGCCCATTCTACAAGTTCCTTCCCTTATATCTTACATCACGTGCGTCAGAGACCTACGCATTTCACATCATTTGCATAACTCAGTGACATGCGCCTACTCTGAAATTTGCATGAATTTCTGAACACTCCTTCTTGGTGTTGCATTTTCAATGTCGAGCAGTATATAATTGTTGAATTACTAATCTAAAATATACTACATAGAAGGTAGAGGTCTGCACGGGCCGGAATTTCCAAGCCCGGCCCGGCCCGGCCCGTAGGAAATTTTTTTCGGCCCGACCCGGCCCCTTGTAAAACTCAAAAATTCGGCCCGGGTCCGGCCCGGCCCGTACAGAAATCAGTGAAAACAGGCCCAGCCCGTTTTGGCCCGTTACAATTTCTACGATTTCTAAAAAAATCAGATTTTTTTCATATAATTAATATTTCTTTAAAGAATACTGCATACATATCTATGAAATGATTTTACAGTATATTTTACAGGAAATACACATTAGCAACATTAGTGATTACTAAGATTCTTAGGCTTTCAACAATCAAATAAAGATTCATCAAAAAATTAATATGGCGTAGAATAAAAGAAAAAAGAAAGTTAAAAACGTCATAACTTTTGAAGCTGTTTAATAAAAGAAGATTTATAAAAATATTTCTGTATCATTTTATTAAAGATTTTAAATCCAAATTCATTCGTTAACTCAAATATGCGCCTTTCTGATACATTTCTAAATTCATTTTTTTCTCAGAAACGCACAGTAGGTATCTTTATTCAGAAACTATATAATCAAGTGGCATTAACCGTTTTTTGATACAAGCAATTTAAGAATACTGAAAGGAAATAAATTATTATTATAGTTAGCATTTTCAATCGAATTTACGGAAGCGATAGCATGGGAAGAGAGAAAAACCTGCAACCATTTGAGAAACTATTGTATCTGAACAAATTTATGCAAGTATTTTATTCATCAAAAATGAAAAATGCTATTCGATTCCAAATGCCTTCAATAGTCAGGCTTATCACTTTTATATTTTTACAATTAAAAATTAATCTGAAAATGTGTCAAACTTTCGCGTTATTGAGAAATTAATTTAAAAACATTCAAACTTTCGCGTTATTGCGAAATTAATTTAAAAACAATCAAGAAGTATATATCCAAATATTAATCTAACATAAGTTCTTTATCGCTGTTAATAATTTTACAAATCATGTTGTCTGCCCTACAGATCTTGAGAACAATTAAGTCTTGTTCCGGTCCGGCAAGTCTATATGTAGAAAAATAATGCAAGCACCTAATGCATTTGATCTCGGCACCGGTATGAGTCAGCTAAAAAAATACTAAAACGGGTTACACACAATTTAACTGTCCGATGCCGATCTCACACTGTACAAGTTACATTTTTATATTGATGCTGTCAAACTAGTATGGCTCGTGACGCACATTTATATTTATTCTCGTTAAAACCATTTGCGTTGAAAATAAATCATATTTTATCGTTTCTGCTTAAATCTTTAGAACGGGCCGGCAGGCCCGAAAATTTTTTTATCGGCCCGGCCCGGCCCGTATGGCCCGTTCAATTTTTTTTCCGGTCCGGCCCGGCCCGTTGAGAAAACTATTCTGATTCTGCCGGCCCGGCCCGTTAGAAGATTTGAAACGATTCCGCCTGGCCGGGTACGGGCCACGGGCCACGCCCGGGCCCGTGCAGACCTCTAATAGAAGGTAAATAATGTAAAACTCGTCTCTTTTTTTAAATTCAGTTGAAGAACCTCTATAGTGATTGATTTCAGGGGCGTAAATCCCGGGGGGGGGGTATGGGGGTGCGCTACCGCACCCCTCCCCCTCCCCTGAGAAAATCAATCTGAAATTTTCGCGTTTGATCGGTAAACAATGCACTTAATTGGAAAAAAATGGTACTTATCTATAAAAAACTTATAAATTGAAAAAAAAAAAAATCAGTCGGGATAATGTACGTTTAGTCGGGAAAATATTATTTACTATGAAGGCTTACAAATTGGAAAAATGAAAAAATCAATCGGAAAAATGTACGTTTAGTCGGGAAAATGTTATTTACTATAAGAACTTACAAATTGAAAAAAAAGAAAAAATCAATCAGAAAAATTTCCGTTCGATTGGAAAAATGTAAGTTTAGTCGAAAAAATGGTACTTGCGTAAAAGGACTAACAAATTTGAAAAATGAAAAAATCAGTCGGAAAAATTCCCGTTCGATCGGGAATATGTACATTTAGTCAAAAGCAATGTATATATATTAAATTATAAAAACTTGTGAATTGGAGAATTTTTTTATTGTAGCTTTTAATTAGAAGAACAAGAAAAGAAAACAATTTTGAACAAAGAAAATTTATGTAAATTTGTTCTTAGTCGGAAATTTTTCAGATTTTCATCTTTTGATAAAATCTATAC
Source organism: Maratus speculifer (assembly GCA_964019185.1). Lineage (NCBI taxonomy): Eukaryota > Metazoa > Arthropoda > Arachnida > Araneae > Salticidae > Maratus > Maratus speculifer. The sequence goes on from OZ025290.1 coordinate 134,274,194, forward strand.
AGAGAGAACTTTGATTTGTCGAATATTGTGAACTTAAAAACCTCGATATGGCGTAAAAATACTTATATACATGTTCCAGCTATGTTAATTTTATATGAAACCTTGATATTTTGATCAAAAACCTTGATATTCCGAATATTTTTTGTGAACTTTGACCTCGAGCAATCGAGATTCTGTTGTATTGTCGAAAAATTTTTACTTTGGTGTGGAAATTTTAAGATATGCTGATGGAAGTGATGAAATTTCTTCGTTTTCTCTAACTTTAAATTTAGTTATAGAAATGTGTACCACTAAATTTAGGTGATATTCAATGAAAATTCAAAAATTAATTGAAAATATTTAGTGCTTTTCCTTATCAGTCTGGATATTTTCCAAACTACACGAATTTAACTTTTAATCAAAAATAATTATGGTTTTATTTTTTCTATTAACTACTTTTTTAATGTGATTTTTGTTTACGTAATTTTAATGAAAATTGATGCATGAAAATTGAAAACACTCAAGTACTTTGAATTTTTACATTTAATTAAACTGGATATTTTACAATCTATATGACTTTACTTCTATCAGAAATAATTCGTTCGTTTTCTCTTTCCTATTAATCAATTGTGTTCGATTGTTTTCCATATTATTATAACTACATTTTGTTTAGTCGGAAAAACGTAGTTGACACCAAATTTTTTCACAGATTTAAAGTAAGTCATTAGAAAGATTTTGTATAAACTTAAATTAAAAAAAAAAAAAATACTGTATTTTTGACAAGCTTTCGGTCTTTAAAATAGTACTTGAGCAATCAAATTTCAATTTTACTCATAAAAGAAATGCTGAAAAGTTTTTAACTGATTGCTAAAAATTAAAGAGATAAAACATTGTTTCCACTTCCAGGTAATGTTTTGGCACACCCAGACAACTTAAACCTTCCCATGTGTCAGTTACAAAACAAAACTACGATTGCGCCATGATGGGCATTCCTACGAATCCCTTATAACCAATCTTCTTAATATCTAATTATATTCTGCTTAAACCATTAGTATTCTATCTCATGATCATATAGAACGAAATCGTTAAGGTCGTTAATCGTTATATGTTGTTATTCATGAGAATGTTTTTGTATATATTTAATAATTCAATATTTTTTGTATGCCACCTCCTAAATAAAAACAACAAAAAATGCAATGCAAGTCGTGCAATTCGGTTTTGTTGAGACATCGTTTTATAGATCAACTGGCCATATTTTTGCAATCGTTTTAGGTAGGAACGTGAAATTCAAGAAAAAAATCTGATAAACAAATAATTAATAACATATTTTAGTATATTAGAAATTTTTCCCCTAAAGAGGTAAAGGAGGTCGAAAATTTTTGAATATTTAGTATATCTCATCAGTAGTTTTAGATAGAAGTGTAGAATTAATAAAACTACTAAAAAAATCCCTGAAAAATTGAAGTTTTTGAAGAATACAAAAGAAGTTTCAATTGGTTTATTATGTTATTTAATATGCTGATTTTGTAAATTACCTCCATTTTTCCCATCATGTCAAGATTTTTTATAAAACTGATATCAATATTTTTGCTAAAATGTTATTTAAAAAGGTATTGTCTCGAACAATTTTGCATATACTATCTGCAACAGTGGTTTTATCCATTTAAATCTATGTAAAATAATCGTTTCTTAGCGAGGCAAATTGTTTTTTCAGAAATCGATTATCTTTTATAAGTTTAAACGGATGAAAATCACTGCTGCCAGACCGCATTTCTTTTTGACCTAATGTTGAATCTTATCACGACTGTCCCCCACTCACCAATGAAGCATGGGTATTTTGTGTATTCGCCTTGTTCACCAAGATAACTTTCAAAACACCGCAAATAGTCCAACCGAGGTTGGCATATTTTATTTTGTTGAGAACGAGAGCCAAGTTTACTTACAAGGAAGGTCTCCATACGGGCATACTCAGAAAAATCTGAAAAAAATTACAGAATGTTCTTCTCATATAGTTATATATGTTTATAAAAAATTTTCGGCGGAACCTCCTTATAACGTCCGTAAAAAAATAATAAAAATTTCGTTTATTTGGCGATTTATCTCCGGTTGGCGAAAAAACGAAATTTTGAAAAATACGCTTTTACGCTTTGAATACTTTTTAAAGAAAAAACTTTCTATGTTCAATTTATTTAAATAAGTTTAGTTTAAGTAATTTTAGTTTTGCATTTTTACTTTACTTTAAGTGTAATTTTGTCATATACGTTTATATGTACTTATAACAAAATGAAATTAATATATTTTATCATTTAAAACACAATTTAAATTGATTAAAATTGTTCCAAATTGAAAAATACACTGTTAAAAATCTGCTGCATTTTGTTGCAACGCACTCCCTTGCTTGTATAGAAAACGGTTACTTGGCCGTGAAATGGAGCTTTCTCATTGGTTGGAATAGAGATATTATATACAAGCGGTGGAGTGCGTTGCAACAAAATGTAGCAGATTTTTAACAGTGTATGACACGGTCAATTCACAGTGCTATGGACCATTCTCATTGGTCAGAAGAGAGATATTCTATAAAAGTAGTGGAGTGACGTTGCAGTAAATGCTGCAGATTTTTAACAGTGAAGTCAATTAAAATCAATTTTCAGATTCGTTAAAATCGTCTGCTTTTGGCGAGGAAATGCACTGCTCGCCAAATCCCGCGTCGCTTTCAGCTTTTCACGCCAATTATTCCAAACTATTTTATTTTTTTACATATCTAATAATGTAATTCCGCCGCTAATTTTCACTGATCCTTTATTACCTACATGAGTAGTTTAATTAGTATTTTTTTCAAAAAATTCTGAGTATGCCCCCAATGGAGACCTTCCTTGTTAGCGTTCTTTTAAATGCACCTATTTACCAACTGATACGAATACATACTGGCTTCCGTGATAAAAGACAACTTTAAGATGGATCTATTAACAGCTCCCATTCATTTTTACAGTAAGTGATATTAAAATTGCTGTCCAGCGGAGCCGTCCCTAGCAAAGGCGAGGCCGGGTGCAAGAACTTTTGCAAGGCCTTTTCCTTCATATCGAATCAGGGCCATAACTAGGGGGGTGCCAAGGGATGGAAGGGGGTGTCCAGCCCAGGGTCGGACTGGGTCATTGAAAAGGGCGCAGACCTTGAATTTTTGGAGGGCGCAACTTTTTTTTAATAAAACTCATTATTTTATCATCTTATAGGAAGCCAATGTTATTCATTAGTAACAAACAGACTGTAAGAAAATGTAATAGAGCTTCGCTAATCTGAATTAATTGGAACCGGTGCCTGTTTTGATTACGAAAATTCGGAAAATCCGAAATTTCGCTTTAAAAAAATGTTAGTTATAAGTATTCAGTAGTACACTAAGGATCTTTAGGTCCGTCATCCGATGGTTCGGCTTGCTGGATAAAACGGCACGACTCTCGGGGGAAAAAATAATATTCCTTCACTGCCAAAAAAAAAAAAAAAAAAAAAAAAAAAACTGGGTTGTAAGATCTCTGCGTAGAGTACTGTTCCCAAAATGGTACAGTAGTATTCCCAAAGTAGTCAATTCAAAATGGTTCAAAACAGTGCAGATCCTTAAAAACATTAAAACAATCGTTTTGATATAATGTATACATTAGTTAAGATTTTTTGATTGTTAATGTTATTAAGGATATGTCATTAAAAAAAAAACTTTTTCAGGCTACAAAGTGAACTTTCCAATTTGGAACACTCTGGACTCTGCTGTACCAAATCTTACAATCCAATTTCGGTCTTCTCTCTCTCTCTCTCTCTCTCTTTTTTTTTTTTTTTTTTTTACAGTTTTATTTGATGCTTATAATAATCTATAATAATGGAACTGAGAATGAGAAATTATGTAATAATCCATTACAAACTCAAAAATCGGGAATCTATAAATAGCTCATTCACCGCGTCTACAAGGAGGGAAGGGAGGTGGAAAGAGAAACCATTTATAATTTGTGTTATCAAACTACCGAAAGGAAAAATAAATTTTTATCATTAATAAAATGAATTGAATATCATTGAATTAAATATTTTTTGCGTTTGAGAAAAGAGTTTTTTAGCGACTGACAGAGAAAATGATATGAGGTTTATTATTTATTTAGTTCTCTGTTGTGCTATTTACCAAATCGTGATGTTTCTAGAACGGAAGTAATCGCTCCTGAAAGAAACAGCCAGTACATAAATTCTGTTAAATCCACCTGCTTTTAATTTTGCGTGGATAAAATCCTGTGTTTTTGGAAAGAATTAAGATTAAAATGATTAAAAAAATAAGTTTTTAATTAATTTCTTTTTTAATTACTGACGGATTTTTTCGAAACCATAAAATCCAAGAGCCCCAAGTTTCGCGATTTTCTGCGCACCCTGCGAAAAATGTTTATCCAGGTAAAAAAAATTTGCGCACGAACAAACAAACATACGTATACGAACATTAATATAGTAAAAGTGTAACACTTTGTGCGAATTTCATTACATAAGTTAAAAACTACAACGTTATAACGCACAAATTTCGTAAATCACAACTCCCCCCCCCCCCCCCTCTCCCAAAGAATTGCATACGCCGTTTCATGGACGCCTCGATCCCCTTGCTCAGTGCAAGGGGGAAAAAATGATGAAATGGGTTTAAAAAACCCACTTGGTTACAGTACCGAGTACTGACTGTGGAATCATTGAAAAATCATTTTCAATCATTCCACAGCCAGTATTCGGAGCTATAACAGAGCGGTTTTTTTTTAACCCATTTTATCATTCCCCCCCCCCCCCTCTCACTGAGCAAGGGGATCGAGGCATCCTTGAAACGGCGTATGCAATTCTTTGGGGGAGGGGGGGGGGTTGTGATTTACGAAATTTGTGCGTTATAACGTTGTAGTTTGTAACTTATGTAACGAACAATAATAGTATTGACTTTGTGTTCTTATAAATCAGTGTTTCTCAACCTTTTTTGGTTGCGGCACACCTGAATGTAAAAAAAGGGGAAAGTTGTATGATACGATACAGTAAATTACATATATATTTATAAAATTTATTTAGCTAGAGGGCTGGTTCGCTGTACTTTCTTACACAAATTAAATCAAAGCACGATTCTAAAGTCGACAGGCAAATTCGCATTTCATCGTCAATTTTTAAAAATGTTTCTCTTTTTTTGTACTTGATTTCTGTCAACACTAAAAAAAATCTAAATTCACAGATTCGTGAAGATGCAAGAGGCAGAAGGATTTTAATTATTTTTAAACTAATTTCGCAGTACGCTTTTTTTTTTTGGGGGGGGGGGGGTGAGGGCGGGTACCCATTTAATTTTTTTCTAGAAGATTATTGAAAGGTAAATCTTATTATTTCTCAAATCAGTGAGCTGTTCTTATCGAGTTTGGTGCTGTTCTCAAATGTTCTGTTTTCAAATTAAAATAAAATTTTTAACAAAAAAAAAGTTTGAATTACCTTTTTTTTCGAAGGGAATATTCTTTCTAAAATTGTTTAGATATATATTAAATAACAAAAATACTTTTAATAAGAACACTTATGTTTTATAAATTAAAATCAAAACCTTAACCTTTACGGACACACAAAGTTTACGTCTTTAAAAAATGAATGATTTTACTGAAACTAAATAATAATAATAATAATAAATGAAATCGAAGCGAAAGTGGTGATCTTTGGTGCCAGACAGTCTGCATGTTCGTTGCCGCTATTGGTAACATATAAAAAATACTTTAGACATTAAAAGATTTTGATTGGATGTTGCCCTGAACAAAGAAACAATCAAGAATAAACAATACAAATATTTTCCTTTGCAAAGGGAATAAGTTCTTTTTATTGGTTTTTTAATATTTAAAAAATTATTGTTTTTTAAAAAGATATATAAAGAAAAATTTTAACCATGTTGTAGTTATTCTAGTGTTTATCATATTTTTATTTTTTTATTTTATTTTATTTTATTTTTTTTTTTTTGTCTCTTTTAAACTATTAACTTCATGTAGATGAGGGCGCATATTTACTTGACCGAGGGCGCACCGGCCCACTGGCCGGTAGGCCGGCGGGCCAGTCCGAGCCTGTTCCAGCCCCCTAAAACATTTTGAGTCTCTCCTGGAAAAGATTCCAAGGTCATTAAAGGAATTTCTGTTTTGAAAATCCAAATAAAATTCTGTTAAAAAATCGAATTTACTTTTGAGGCCCACTTTTTGCCGAAGTACAAAATTGTAGCATTTATACAAAGAGTGCAAATGTTTCAACACTCGCATTTACTATTTGTAATTATGAAGCTAATAGGATGTATAATTTTGCTCTAATTATACACTCGAATTTTTCATTCTGCATCCTATTATATTCTTAGCGTAAATTGAAAGTATTACAAACCATTTAATAAGAAACATATTGCCTAAAACATGTTTGTGTGTGCATTTGTCAGAGAAAGAAAGAAAGAGAGAGAAAATATAAGCCCCTCCTCTTACATTTTCTTGACCCCTCCCCCCTCCTATTTGCATTTCTGGCTGCATTCCTGTATCGAATCGGACCAGGTTGACATTAATTTTTAGGGTTGCGTTTATCTGAGTAAACTCTTTTCGAATCACTCCTTTGTTTGTCTCTCAGAATTCTTTTCTTTCCCGGGAATTGTGTAAGTTAGAGACTCGACATTTTGCGTGCTTATAGCTGAATACCTCCATTCACATGCGAATCACAAAATTTTGAAAAACTTTTAGATAATCTTAATTAAATGGATTAATTTAATCCCATCCAACATTTCTGCGACTTAAATTTAGAAAACCTTATATCCGTTTTTTTTAGGTGCGTTCGTAATTATGTAAATACGTAGCACCTATTGTTGTCGCTCAGTCCGTCCGTCTGTCCGTCTGTCTGTCCGTCCGTCCGTCCGCATATAATAACGCAAAAACTATCCAAACGAATCGTTTGAAATTTAAAATATATAATTATTACATAATTTTGTCGAATCATTTCAAATTTTATGAAAATCGGATGGATAGATCAATTACAGGGACAATCAAAAGATTCCGTTACATTACGTCAATGGGGGAAAAAGTTTCAAATGCATTTTAATCGTTTGAAATTTAAAACGTATATTTATTACATAATTTTGTCGAGTCATTTCAAATGTTATGAAAATCGGATGCATAGATCAGTTACAGGGACAATCAAAAGTATTCCGTTACATTTACAATCAAAGGGGAAAAAAGTTTCAAATGCATTTTAATCGTCTGAAATTTAAAACGTTTAATTATTACATAATTTTGTCGAGTCATTTCAAATGTTATGAAAATCGGATGCATAGATCAGTTACAGGGACAATCAAAAGTATTCCGTTACATTACGATCAATGGGAAAAAATGTTTCAACTGCATTTTAATGGTGTTACACTCATTTGAACATAATAGAATTGACATGAATCTATGATATATGTACTAAAATCTACATTCTGTACAATCTGGGATGCAGAGAATATTTATTATTAAATTACAGGGCCACACAAATGTATTCCACTAAATAATGTTATACGGGGAAACATTGTTTGGGACGTGTTTTAATTATATTAACCTACTTCAGATTTTATGAATAAGATATACTTTAATGAAGTATAATAAAAATTACTCCCTGTATATTTACAGGAATACAAAGATTTCGACCACTATACTGTATCCAAAGTACGCTCTACTATATCAGCAACATTTGAATATTTTAAAACTTATAGTACGAACGCACCTCATTTGCTACGCTTTACGTACAATTTCCAACTTGTTTTTCTTCTAGCAGATTAAGTGGTTTAGTGATAGCACATTTGCTTGCTTTTCAAAAGGTTCCTGGTTCAAAGCTGGGCATGGAAGTTTAAAAATCTCCCCCCCCCCCCCCCCGCAGAACAGATTTATTCTAATAGATTCTTTGCCATTTTAAGCTCAAAATTTGATGAAAAATATTTTAGAAAATACAGTGCAGAGTCTATTATCGGAATATTTCAATTATCCTAACAGCCTATTTCTCTCTTAACCGAACTTCCAGCTTTCCGTACAGTCTATTTCTCAGAAAATAAAATTTTAACCGAACTCACAATCATCAATTGGCTTCGAATAGAATTAAAAAAAAAAAAATAGAAAAAAAACTGATAGTGATGGTGAATTAGAAAATGAGGAAAGTAAAATAATAAAAGAAATGAGAAAAATACTAAGCTATGAAGAAAAGGAATCTAAATAATGAAGTACATGATCCAGGATATTAGATTTTAAATGATGAGGAGATTGTGGATGAAATTATGATGAAAAAGAATTTGAAGAAAAGGAAAACAAATGCTCTGAAATCAATCCAGGTTTATCAGATAACGAAGTCTTCGAACGTTTGGAAGCATCTATAGAATGGCTTGAACGGCAGAAGATTGTTGATACTATTCAACTATCGTATTTAAGAAGAATTAGAGATGTGGCAGTATTGAAAAGAATGCCTTCATTGAAGCAAGCAACAATCAAAAGATTCCTTACTTAAATTATAATCTCTAGAGTTCAGAAAATGATAAAAAAAGAGAGAGAAAAATAATGATTAAAATATAAATTGCAAATATTAAAAAGACAAAACAATTTTTTAGCACGCGAAAAGTAACTGGTGTTATCAGTCGAAGTTAGGCTAACGTATGAAGTTTTTACTTTTAGTATAGTCAGGAACATTCCTTATAGTCCAAGAGCCGATAGCTCAAAAACCTATGTTATTGAGCACAAAAAACCCCTTTATTTTATGGAAGAGTATTAATAGGGGAATCTAATGATCCATGTCTGCCGGAATTGAAGTGGTCATAATAGAGATGGGTTCGGGCTCAATTTTCGGAGCTCGGGCCCGCCCGAACCCGACGATTTTAAATCCGAGCCCGAGAGATTTATTTGTTCCAGAGCCCTAGCCCGCCAGAGCCCGATACCATAAATACACAAGGCAAAATTGTATGATATTCAAAAATTGTTTCAAAAGTAATGTCTCATTTTAAAAACTTCTTACACAGATATAATTATTAAATGAAAATTAAATTCAATCTTATCGAAATCTGTATCAAATAAAATAATACTTGATATTTAAAATTACTCTCAAAATTTCCCCTAATTTAACAAATAAATTTGATGAACACGTTTGTGTTCAGTGAATAAATGCATGAAATTTACAGAAGCTATTATTTGTATTCTGGCAAATCAAATAACGTTTTTCAGTTTTTTGTAAAAAATGTACATCTTTAATTACAATAGATTCCTTTCTCATAACTATCTTCCGTGATTGACAGGTACTTTAAAATCAACATAAATTGAAAAAAAAATTGACGTTGTTATCTTAAAAGTCCGATGGATCTGCAAAAGAATTTCAGACAGAAACGCTGATCAATTGCTTCTATTGGAATATCATGGTAATTATATTTACTTACGGAAGAAAGTGACTTCGAAAAGGTACAGCCGTGCAGCGTCCTCATCATGAACAGAGTTCATCTTCATAAATAGATAGAACAATCACTAAATTTATTTTCATATGAAAAAAGACTATGACTCGTGCACAATAATAGATTAAATAATTTGCGAACCTCCAGCTAATTATTGTCTACTAATATCACAAGAAAATATTCTCTTTGCGTTATGTAACTAAATAATAAACAAATAAATTAGCCTATAAAAATATTTTCTGCTTACAAAAAGCCAACTAAAAGCAAATTCATTGCTGTGTTTATTTTGATTGGCGCCATTCAATAGATCGTCACCGGAAATTTTGTAAACATAAATCTGTAATTATCTCAACTTTTCATTTGACGCTAAAATGAAATATTAAAATAAATAAACACTATCAGTTCCCCGTCATTTTGAACAAAATAGCATTAAAACGATTTGAAAAGGAATAAATACACAATTTTAAGTGGGAAAAGTTTTCTCAATCTTTTCCGCACATGAATAAATAAATTTTTCGGGTTTCAGAAAATAATGAGTCCGATCCCGAAGGCTAGAATAAAAATAGAGCCCGGGCCCGGGCTCGGGCTTTCAGGCTCGGGCTGAGCCGGTCTCATCTCTAGTGCATAGGTCAAAAATTAATGCCACTAGTATTCGTAGGTTTAACATTCTGTTTGCCGTACAATCAAAAGTATGAAAACATGGAAAACTGGTAGCAGGAAAACGCAATGTTAAAACTACTAGTGAGCCATTAGGGGTGTTAATTTTTGGCTTATGCACCACTTCACTTACGACAGACATGGATCATTAGATTCCCCTATAAAGAAAGAGCATGTTTACAAACAAACACTTCTGTCAACCAACCTACCGCTACATTTTTTGTCATACCGATCATTGTAGGAATCATCTTGACGACGTAGCCCAATCATATCATACTTACTTATACATTGGCAAACTTAGACCAATCAAATTCCCGGATCTCATCCGTACAATGTCAGTCGTAAGAACGGACAGGTTTTTCTCGCTGATCCACAGTAATTCGTCCACAGTGACGTCAGCTGCCCTTTCCTTATTATTACTCTTCCATAAAAAAGGGTTTCTTTTTCTTGTGCTCGATAACATAGGTTTTTGTGCTGTCGGCTCTTGGACTATTAAATTACCTGTCTATTTTTCCGAGCTTTTGTTTATCGGAACTAGGGTCCGCCCCCACTTGTTCGGATAATTCGTTAACACCAATTGTATTCTTTTTAATTCAAAAATCCTTTTTTTGAAAAATTGCGAAAATTTAAATTTCGATTAAACTTTCGCTGAATGTTTAAACGCTAGGGGACGAGCGACCGGTGTATACGTAGCAAAGGTATTAAACTTTTGAAATTTTGGAATTTTAAATTTCGTTTTAACAAATTGTTTTACTTTGAGAAAATTTGAGATTTTACTTTAAAATCAACTAAATTCTTGAAAAATTTCAGCAATTTAAATTTTATTAAAATTTATTATTTTATTTATTTAGTATTTATGCTAAACTTTGGCAATTAATGTGCGAATTCTAAATTATTGCACTATTTTAAGCGTTATTTAAGAGCGACGACTTGGTCGTAGTAGCTTCCAGTTTTCTTCGGTCGCAGTTTAAATTCAAGCATTTTTCTTCAAGGGATTTCTTGGGTTGCGGTGGACATCTCGTTGCCACGGGAAGAAATCCCCCCCCCACACACACACACACCACCACCACCACCGTTCCATCTCAGAATTCAATACTGATATAATATACATTATCTGAATTCTTATGACGAAATACGGAGTGATTAATTATTTAATGTGGCTGATGATTATAATTTTCATATTAATCATGTAAGATGTAAAAACTAGTCGTTGGGGGCCACCGTAATACTTACCCATCATGGATATGTATATGAAAAGAAAACATGTGGAAACTATTTATAAATTGCATTGCAATTCATAAATAAAATTTAAATATTGTTAATATACATAGTAATGCTATATTAAAGAACTGCTGATGTACCAATTTCGACAAATTATATAAAACGCCAAACTACTCAAGTAGTACCGAAGGGCGTAAAAGAAACATCCTTATAACTCCAAAAATAATAATTCTATTAACTAACAATTAACTGTGTCGGATTAAGCGTCTCATTTCCAATTAAAATATACCTCTGAATTGAAATTTGAATGAAATACAGGGTCATGAAAAATCGAAGAATGTGGAAAACAGGATTACAAATATCTCGGCAACTAATAATCCGATCGAATTCGTTCTATATGCAAAATGTGTGTTATTTTATTGCCTTTTACGTCCGTCCCTTAGAACAAAAAAATTCGAAAATTTTTGTATACCTTTCATCAGAACGAATTTTTCGAGAGTCCGAAAAAAATAGTTCCGGATAATCGAGGTTGCTGATATTAAATAGGGTTCGTCCCATTCTTACATACTAACTACATACAAAATTTCAAGTCTCTATCTCAATTTGTTCGGGAGATAGAGCGTTTACAGACAGACAGACAGACAGACGGCAAATTTTTTTTTCTAAAAATATGTTTTTCGGAATCTCCACTATCTAAAACGTGTAAATCCGTCAAAAATTTTTTTTCGATTTTCAAAACGATTGCAAGACTTACCCTATACTACGTATGATGGGTAAGTAATACAGTATTTCCACCTTTCTAAATACGATTATTTATGCTAAAAAAATCTAACAAATACTCTCACAAGTTTCAGTAAAAAATCTAGTAAAAAATCCAGATAAATAACAGGATCAAAAATATTCAAATGACACTAACATAAAATTTATCACTTATTGTTGCATCAGCACTGACTACTGAATTGACGCCAAAATGTCTACAAAGAGGGGAAGGGGATGATGCTGAGAGGGGAAACTCAGAACTGCTACCTAATCAAGGCTTGTTTTATTTTTCTCTTCAGACAATTTTATTCACATATTCTGCAACAAGGTTTCAACATGTTCACAGTCCACATTACTAAAGATAAACTATGGAGACTAGACGACTTCAGGGAATATTTTTTGCTGTCGAATATCCGTGCCTAACTTTTTACTTTTTATTGATAAAAGTTTTACATTTTATAAATACCCATTTTAAATATCTAAATTTAATCGTGAAATAAATAACTTGCAGCAATTAAAAAAATGCTTAGATTTTTAAAAATAGATTATTTTTCCCGAGCGCGAGGCCTCTTTAGGCGTGAGACCCTGTGCGGCCGCACCTATCGCACACCCCTAAGGACGGCTCTGCTGTCCAGTCTCCGAACAGCATAACAATAGACCAAATTCTCCTCTTCATCAAAGTATTAACACATTCCTTTTCTAATTTTTTTTTCGATTCCCGTACTAATAGAAACAGGTTTCTTTGGCCAATAAGTTTTTTTTTTCTTTCAATTCGAAGCTTAAATTTAAACTTCCTCTTTCGAAATGCTCAGATCTCTAGTTAGATCATTAAGTTCAAGTGGAGAGAAGGACTGGGGAGAATAGCTTCTTAATATTCGACATCGGATTCTTAAATTCTGGATATTTCTACTCTGAAGACTTTGGTGAAATAACTGACAATTCAATTGAAGGTACTAGCACACCAAGTCCATGACGAATGGATATATGGTTGATAGAATGTTCATAAAAATCTAAGTAAATCTGATTTTTTCATGAAAACATGCTTAGTAGAACTTTTTCATTGTTATTCTTCAAATTAGCACCAAAAAATACACAAGGTTCAGCTATAAGTTCTTTTATACATTTTTTTCATCGCAGGCCAGTGTAATTAAGCACGTATTTAAGGACTTAAAATTGCCCTCTAAGTGAGTTAAAGGAAGTAAAAAATTCTAAAATATTTGGCCATATTCTGGCGACAGTTTTAGATAGGAGCATGAAATTCAAGATAGCAAGCTAATTTAAAAGTAATTTTGCATGCATTTCAGAGATTTTAGAAATTTTCCCGCCTTTAAGAGGATTAAAGGGAGGATATTGAAACTCTCATATCATTTCGCAATATACTAAAACATACTTAAATATATATTTTATTGGTTTTGGAAATTCTCAAGTAGGTAGGTTTAATGGGATGATGGTAAGTTTTAGGTCATTTCACCATATCTAAACACAAATTTTAAGTAGGAGCGTAAAATTCAGTATAACAAACCTACCAAAAAATTGTTAATTACAGTACTTCAGTGGTTTTAGAGCTATTTTGTCTATTCTATCGCCAACATCGACTTTGAAGGGGATAATGTAAAATTATTCGATTAAGACAACAATAATGGTTAATTTATTAGATGTTAAGAAAATGTAGTTTTATTTTAATTTTATCTGTGATATTTTTCTAATTCTATAATCTTTTAGGAAAACCGACTAGTGTATCGGGCGAAGGCTGCGAGTATATATATGTGACGATTTAAAGTTAGGGGGGCAGAAACATCATCGCCAGGTTTTCCTTTCTCCGCACAGAAGTCATGGCCAGCGAGAAAAAAAACAAAATAAATAAATGTAAAAGATCAAAATAAACACTCCTCGGCTGTTGCAAGTTCATTTTATTAAACGGTAGCTAAATTATAAGGGAAAGTTCCTGTTGCAGACGATATTTTACCGAAACATCCGAAAAATATTCCATGCTCTACTGCATCAAGTCGTACTCATGCAAAAGCGCACCCAAGAATCCTTCTTCTCATCTCCCTTACCACCTCTCGAGCTTCCTCTTTTAAAACTCAAAAGAAAATTCTAGAACATTCTGTAACCTCAAACCATCATTCTTTTATGTAAACAGAATTTTTGTCCAGCTTCGAGATTAAACACTTCATTCAGACGATAATTTTATTTTTTTAAAAATATTATTTAACCAATTTATAATCGACTCAGAATTTCTTAGGCAGACGATTTTTATAGATGATTAATTTTAAGAGAAAAAGAAAAGAAATGAATTTATTGATATGCACACACTATCAAAGGTTGACAGAAGAAAAATAAATAAATAGATAAAATAAAATAATATTTTTTTAAAGGTATGGTTTTGGAATAAATTTAATAAGACTTTCTTAAAAAGGATTGATAAAAACATAGAAGGAATGAGTTTTATTTGGAATATTAAGAAATAAAGTTTAATTAAGAATATTTTTAATTTAGGGTCATCTTTTTATATTTACGCATACTGTAATAATGTTTTTAAGACAAATTAAGAATTTATATCGTCTGCATAAAGATTAACAGATTAGATCTAGAAATAAGATTTTAATTTAATAATTTGAAGTAAGTACGGAATATTATTATAAGAAAATTAAAATAGTATAAAGGTTAGTTTTGGCGAAAAAAATTTAAAATTTGTAATATTATCCCCCCCTTCCCAAAACTTTGTATGAAATTGATAGTTAAATAAAACTACAAGTTCAGACAACAGCAATATAATAATTTAGAAAAGTTAAATTTTGGAATAAAACTGTCAAACTTAGGAAGCCAAGAGATGGAAGAAAAGAAAATTAACGCAATATAAAATATATTAGCGATTAAAAAAAAATAGTTAAGAGAAAATTAATCTGAATTAAATTTAGGTAGGAGCATTTTCCTGAAAGAAATACAATAATGTTACAATATCACTTACTATTTGTAAGTGCATAGGAGATAATACATACAATAAAAGTAAATAAGTTATAAATATTAATAAGCGAGAAATTTTAAAAATGAGTTTATAGAATTTCACTGACTTAATCAGTAGTTTATTTTAAACAAAGTCCTTCAGTTAAAAAAGTCTTTCAAGAATGTATAAAAGAGTCTTTTTCAATGTCCAGTGAATACAGTCTCTTTAATTAAAGATCTTCAAATCTTGTTTAATCTTTGGTTTTAATCTTATGTTTTTTGTTGGATTCCAACATTTTTTAATAATATGTCAAATTTCTAATAATAAATATTATCACTTCAAAAATTAATAATAAATAATATAGAAAAATTTAAATAATAATAATAACAATAATAATAAGTAGCATAATAAGACTCCATATCCTAATATTTTTCAATAAGAGTATAATTACTACTAAACTTCATTATAGAAATCATAATAATAATAATAATAGTAGTAAAACAAGAGTATAATCAAAAGAAAATATCACTATTTGTTTATTATTGATAGGGAAAATATTAGTTGAGGATAAAAATAATTACATAGCAACTAAATAATTTTCTTATCTTCTAATACCATAAGAAAGTATTTTTTGCTATCCGAAAGTATACATTAAAAAATAATAATAATTCCAAAATCCAAATAAAATTAAATCTAACTATTTAGAAAATGGACTCTCAACCAGTATTTCCTCACAATAATTCCTCTCTGATACTCTTTTACAAAATTGTCAAGTTTGGTTATAAGTTTTCAAATGCCAAATGTAGAGTATTGTTTTATCTACACATGGTTTATAAACTTTAATAATAAAATACAAATAGGAATAAAAGGTGTCATTCTTAATTGAGAAATGGAAATAAAAATAGTGTGTTTTTTTGAAAAATTTTTAATATCTGTAGTTTTCACAATCACTGAAAATCACATATTAAGTTATAGGTTTGAGTAAAGTCATCAAATTTTATAACTGTTATCACATAATATCTGTTGAATAAGTAGTATAATACTAATGTCAAATAAATGAGTAAATATAGTTAGACTTAAATACACTTAAAATTAATTTATCAACATCAATTTGAAAGCTTTTACAATCAAAGTGTACATCTTATGCCTGCATAAGGAGCCCAATTTAACCCTAAAAACTCCCAAAAACAAGTAATATTCTTGTTGACCACCAAGAACATACCTACTAATGTTGAAAATTATGGTGATAAAATATTTATGAATAAGAATTAAAATTTAATCTACTGTCTTGACTTTAGTTTGATCTAGTGATTGTGATTGTATCTGAGGTTTTGTTTGTTTTTTGGTTTGCTCATGAAACAGTTTAAAATCTTCGGGTGAAAAATAGGGTCTTAATTTAGAAACATGCACAATAACGGAATTCTGTCCTGTCTCATAATTAAATTTATCTATTTCATAAGCTACATCAGAAAGTTTATTTATAATGTTGTATGGTCCAGAGAAAGTAGGTTCTAATTTTCGACTGTTAGGGTATTTAAATTCTTCATGAATTACAGAGTCTTGTATTTTTAATGGGCATTCGACAAAATTTCGATCATAGAGTCTTTTACTTTTAAGGTGAAATTCATGAGTTCGCTTCGCGCTTTCGCAATTTTGAGGGTTTTTCCTACTGGTGTTGTATACATTTTAACTGCCTCACACAGAACCATTACCCACCTTTAAAAAAAATCTGAATCAGAATTATCGTGAAATTGTGACTATCTTTAGCTGTTAACTTTAACCAGAAATTTTATCTAATAAAATAGGAATTGTAAATATCATAGTTATACCTTAAATTGGGATCAACTTTTTAATTCTATTATTTTATAAATCATAAACAGATTCAAAAACTTTAATTATAGGTAATTCCTTACTTAAAATCACAAAAATTACTAAAAAAATTAATCATATTTATCAGTCAAAACTCTAGCAACAGTTTTGTACAGTTCCATCTTTCTTACTGAATTTAAACAAATTATAAGAATCCGGGAACCAAAACTCACTGTCACCAGAAATTCTAACAAATAAAGGAAAAAACGTAAATGTTAATTTTATAGCTCAAATGTCTAGTAATAGGAACATCATAAAAATACTGCATTCTGAGAACAGTTCTTGATAACAAACAAATATCAATAAATTAGAAAATGTACTTTTTAAAAAATAACTTGAGCTTCTAAATTCTTTTATACTTCATTATTATTACGAACTTATCTTTAAACGTGCATAAAAATATCAGAAAAGTCTTTAATATGCAACAGTAATTGTCTTAAGAATATCATACTCTTCATTTTAATCCTTAAGAACAAAAATGTTTCAATCTCCAACAAACAATAATGATAATAATAATACTCTTGAATAGATTAATAAATAAGACTCAAAGAAAAACAAACAAATAAATTAATAAACCTCACAAATAGAGAATAAACAATCTACACAAATGCATAAAAAGGATACAAATAATATTCAACTAATTTGAAAATAACTCACTCTTAAGAAAAACTTCTCAGGATGATCCTAGGGGAGACAAGAATAACGAAAATTATGAAAGTAAGTAGCAACCGGCGTTCAGTTGTCTCGAAATTTTTTTTTTTTTTTTTTTTTTCTTTTTCTTGTCATCACTACCAGTAATACTTAAAGTCAATGATCGCATATTTGGGCGGCAACAAGATGAATGTCAGTCATCATGGCGCTTCTATTCCTTATTAAATCCAATTCGAAATCACCAGGTCTTAAAAATTTATTATTATGACCAAAAATGTCAAGCTTCAGGAATTCACGAGAAGTCGATTTTCGGCGATTCGCAAACCTATCATCATTTCGTCCCACAGCAGATTCCATTAACAAGCCAAAACTACCATATGGAATGTCCTTCAGAACATAGAATTCAATCGAACTTCGGCGATAGCATGTTCTTCTTCGTTCCATAGCAAATTTCTTTAAAATCCAAAAAAGGCAGCACAGGCATAAGCAATCCTGTCGGACTTTCGAGTAGATTGTGACGATTTAAAGTTAGGAGGGCAGAAACATCATCGCCAGGTTTTCCTTTCTCCGCACAGAAGTCATGACCAGCGAGAAAAAAAAAAAAAATAAATGTAAAAGATCAAAATAAACACTCCTCGGCTGTTGCAAGTTCATTTTATTAAACGGTAGCTAAATTATAAGGGAAAGTTCCTGTTGCAGACGATATTTTACCGAAACATCCGAAAAATATTCCATGCTCTACTGCATCAAGTCGTACTCATGCAAAAGCGCACCCAAGAATCCTTCTTCTCATCTCCCTTACCACCTCTCGAGCTTCCTCTTTTAAAACTCAAAAGAAAATTCTAGAGCATTCTGTAACCTCAAACCATCATTCTTTTATGTAAACAGAATTTTTGTCCAGCTTCGAGATTAAACACTTCATTCAGACGATAGTTTTATTTTTTAAAAAATATTATTTAACCAATTTATAATCGACACAGAATTTCTTAGGCAGACGATTTTTATAGATGATTAATTTTAAGAGAAAAAGAAAAGAAATGAATTTATTGATATGCACACACTATCAAAGGTTGACAGAAGAAAAATAAATAAATAGATAAAATAAAAAAATGATATTTTTTGAAAGGTATGGTTTTTGAATAAATTTAACAAGACTTTCTTAAAAAGGGTTGATAAAAACATAGAAGGAATGAGTTTTATTTGGAATATTAAGAAATAAAGTTTAATTAAGAATATTTTTAATTTAGAGCCATCTTTTTATATTTACGCATACTGGAATAATGTATTTTAAGACAAATTAAGAATTTATATCGTCTGCATAAAGATTAACAGATTAGATCTAGAAATAAGATTTTAATTTAATAATTTGAAGTAAGTACGGAATATTATTATAAGAAAATTAAGATAGCATAAAGGTTAGTTTTGGCGAAAAAAATTTAAAATTTGTAATATATATGTGTATGCATGTGTGTATGTGTGTTATATAAACATTTCATTTCGCAATATTCATCTAAATTATTCTAAATTTCCGGCATATTCTTCATCTCCCTATTTTTTTAATAATACTTGTTATTTGTTTCCATTTAATTTCCCTTTAATTTAAAAATGCGTATATTAATAAATATCACATTCAATATCTTAATTTAGAGTTTTTAGTCTTTTATAAATTTTATCAGCAATCCAATCTATAATATTCTGAGAAAAGCTAGTTACTATTTTCGAATGTTGGAAAAGCCATTTTGTTATTTTTATTCCCAATCTTAATTCCTGTAATCTATGTTCCACACTTTTTCGATGCTAGGCCTTCTTACCTCAAAAGCACCACGCTACGAGTTATGGGCTCCTTAAGCCACTCTCCCTCTCGAATGATTAGCTTAGCTGCCTACCTCTAGATGTGCTCCTTTCACTGATTGGCTCATTTATGTAACACGTCGATATCTGTCGTCCTCTGCGAATCTAGCAAAAAGCAGATACAGTGATTTCGGAGCTTAGATTTCTGTCTTGTTTGAAGTGTTTCGAAATACATCATCTCCTGTCTACGACACTTGTAGTTTTCTAAATTTTCTTTTTAAAATGATATAGTATGATATAGTATACATAATGATTCGTGCCAAAGAACGGAACAACTTAGAAAACAAACTGGCTCCCTTTCTGGTGGAGGAATCACCGGATTATGGAATTCATTGCCTTGCTACATTTACGCTCTGACCGTATATATTAGTAGTACGACTGCAAAACAACCACCTTGTATTCTCAATTTTCAATTCTCTCATAACAGCTATTATCAAGAATTTCACACAAGTTCACTAGATTTGTCGACTGCAGAATAACACAATCTTTCATAAGCCGCCAGGATTCTATGAAATTAATGCATGACATTTTGTATATATGTATGTATACACAGATACATACATATTGTTTATATATTATAGTCGGTATTTTATTTTTCATACTACTCGAAAATTTTCCTTCTTGGAGTCGGAAATTTATGAGTCTACACCCCCCTACGCAACAAGGGTGGTTTATGCTCCTGATTGATTTAAATGACAGATAACCAGAAGATACAATGTAATCATAGCAAACGCGGCAGCGTTTGGTGCAATATGTAATATGTTTAAGAAATGGAAAATGCAAACATCTTTTTGAAATTTCTGGCAAACCAGTTGGCGTACGACAGTGATTTTTTTTTCTTTTCTTTTTTTTTTTTTTTTTTTTTTTTTTTTTTTTTTCTAAAAGATAGAACTCGACGAGACGAATAAAATGATAGCATTCAAAAAATTATCATAGTTTACTGAAATTTTTTATTTACTTTTTAATGGAAACTAGTCGTTGGGGGCCACCGTAACACTTACCCATCATGGATATGTATATGAAAATAAAACATGTGAAAACTATTTATACAATGCATTGCAATTCATAAACAAAATTTAAATATTGTTAATATACATAGTAATGCTATATTAAAGAACTGCTGATGTACCAATTTCGACAAATTATATAAAACACCAAACTACTCAAGTAGTACCGAACTGCGTAAAAGAAACATCCTTATAACTCCAAAAATAATAACTCTATTAACTAACAATTAACTGCGTCGGATTAAGCGTCTCATTTCCAATTAAAATATACCTCTGATTTGAAATTTGAATGAAATACAGGGTCATGAAAAATCGAAGAATGTGGAAAACAGGATTACAAATATCTCGGCAACTAATAATCCGATCGACTTCGTTCTATACGCAAAATATGTGTTATTTTATAGTCTTTTACGTCCATTCCTTAGAATAAAAATATTCGAAAATTTTTATGTACCTTTCATCAGAACGAATTTTTCGAGAGTCCGAATAAAATAGTTTCGGATAATCGAGGTTGCTGATATTAAATAGGGTTCGTCCCATTCTTACATACTAACTACATACAAAATTTCAAGTCTCTATCTCAATTTGTTCGGGAGATAGAGCGTTTACAGACAGACAGACAGAGAGACGGACGGCAAAAATTTTTTTCTAAAAATATGTTTTTCGGAATCTCCACTATCTAAAACGTGTAAATCCGTCAAAAATTTTTTTTCGATTTTCAAAACGATTGCAAGACTTACCCTATACTACGTATGATGGGTAAGTAAAATGAAGACGTAAAATTCAACAAGGGATAGCTAAGGATCCCGTGGATGGATTAACTTCATTTTTGGTTCATTTTAATTATTTTGGTAAAACTTAGATTAGATTTTTTTTTCTTTTTTTTTACATATTTGTATGTTTGACGATCGCTGAGAAAATCGAATTTGTGTCTTAAAGCTCCAGTTGAAAAAATTTTCTTGTTGTTGCTGTTGTAGTTTCTTTTCTTTTTTTTTCTTTTCTTTTTTTTTTTTTATTATTATTCATTACCACCAAGTTTAAATAAATATATTATATATATACTGTATTTTCGGGTGTATAGCCCGCTCCCTGTGTATAACCCGCACCCCTAAATCGAACAGTGCAGTAAAAAAAGTTCGTGTATAACCCGCGGAGATGCATCGGTGTATAATCCGCGGGCTATACACCATTTACGAACATATATTTCGACCAGGGTTCGAAATTAGAAGCCATTAGTCATAATTTTTAACACAAATTTTTTCGTGATGCATAATATCTACAGTAATTGGGCTAAAAAATTAAGATTATCAGTACCGTAATTTTCGGAAGAAACGGCGCGGCATTTACGTGTTTTAAGATAAAATTTCAAGCGATGCGGCGTTTATGCGCATTTTTTTCAAAGAAGCGTGATATTTAAAAAAAAATTTCCGAAAAAAAATCGGTGATAAATTCACAATTTCGGACATATGTATACGTATCTTAGGTCATTGGTTCCCAAAAGGATCGAATCTTCGGAATCGATACGAAATGCACCAACTCCGAAAAGGAACGATTCCTCGGACTCTATCTGAAATGAAACGACTCCGGAAAAGTTCGATTCCTACAACTTGTTCCGAAATGAAACGACTCTGTAAAGGAACGATTCCTCGGAATCGTTTCGAAAAATGACTGACTACTCTGAATCGTTCCGAAATGACATAAATCATGCACTTTTTTTTATTCTTTGCAACAGGGTAAGGTACCAACTCCGAAAAGGAACGACTCCTCGGACTCTATCTGAATTGAAACTACTCTGGAAAAGTTCGATTCCTACAACTTGTTCCGAAATGAAACGACCCTGTAAAGGAACGATTCCTCGGAATCATTTCGAAAAAGAACAACTGCTCTGAATCGTTCCGAAATGATGTAAATCACTCACTTTTTTGTTCTTTTCAACAAGGTCGGTAGATTATTTTTTTGAAAAATAAACTAAAAATGATCTTAAATTCAGAATTGTCGAGATTGAAAGGGTTCCGGATTTTGGATTTTGTACTCTACAAACACAATGGCTATTATACATCTATCTGCAATACTTGGCGATAGTTGCGACAGTTCTTCCATATCCAGAAATAACTGTATTTAAGCAGTAAAAAAAAGCTTTTACAAACATGGGAGAACTCTCTAAATTTCAAGGCATAGCGAAAAAAATTTAAAAATTTCGATGTTTTTTCAAATGTTTTAAGATTTAAAAATTGTAGAAAAAATATCCCTATTTCCAATTTTTTAAAAAAAATCTTTGTATAACCCGCACCGTGTATAAGCCGCAGCAGCTTTTTGGGAAGTTTTTTTCTTGATTAAGCCGCGGACTATACACCCGAAAATACGGTATATATATATATTATGTAACATAATTTATTCAAATTAAATAAATCACGCGAAAAACATGGTTATTTGTTTTTATTGCGAAGCATTTAATTTCCGTTTTTTGAATAAAGTTGTGAGCGCATTGTAAATTTATTCGTTCGATTCCTTTGTTTATTTTTCAGATATCATGCATTTTATATGACAGTGCAACAACTTTCTAAATTATTGTATACAACAATAAAATTTTAGCAGCAGCAAATATTTTGCTTTTCAAAATATAAAAAATTTTCAGTTTTTAACAAAAAAATTAAGTGACAAGTATTAAAAAATGCTCTGGTGAGCAACAAAACTAGTCGTTGGGGGCCACCGTAATATTTACCCATCATGGATATGTATATGAAAATAAAACATGCGAAAACTATTTTTAAGGAACTGCTGATTACCAATTTCGACAAATTATAAAACGCCAAACTACTCAACTAGTACCGGACTGCGTAAAAGAAACATCCTTATAACTCCAAAAATAATAATTCTATTAACTAACAATTAACTGCGTCGAATTAAGCGTCTCATTTCCAATTAAAATATACCTCTGAATTGAATATTGAATGAAATACAGGATCATGAAATGTCGAAGAATGTGGAAAACAGGATTACAAATATCTCGGCAACTAATAATCCGATCGACTTCGTTCTATATGCAAAATGTGTGTTATTTTATTGCCTTTTACGTCCATGCCTTAGAACAAAAAATTCGAAAATTTTTATATACCTTTCATCAGAACGAATTTTTCGAGAGTCCGAAAAAAATAGTTGCTGATATTAAATAGGCTTCGTCCCATTCTTACATACTAACTATATACAAAATTACAAGTCTCTATCTCAATTCGTTCGGAAGATAGAGCATTTACAGACAGACAGACTGACAGACAGACAGACGGACGGCATTTTTTTTTCTAAAAATATGTTTTTCGGAATCTCCACTAAAACATGTAAATCCGTCAAAAAAAAAAATTTCGATTTTCAAAACGATTGCAAGACTTATACCCTGTTCACACTACAAACTTAAGATATCTTAAGATCGCCGCGTTTGAAGTGGACCCTCCCGGAATTGGATGCCTGTTCACATTGAAAAATTTATCTAAGATATCTCAGCGAATGTCACTGTATCTCTGAACTGAACAAATGTAACGTATGCGCATGCGCTTGAATACAGACGGCCACAACAGCCAATCAGTAAAAGCGAAACTTTGTAGCCAATGAGAGTAGGTGGTTGTTCCTGTATCTAGCCCGAGAGAGTTGAAACTCTCTGAGAGAGTTTGTGGAACTCTCTGAGAGAGTTCCAGGCCTGAGATATCTTAACTATCCATAGTGTGAACGGGGTATTACCCTATACTACGTATGATGGGTAAGTAAAAGGTTAATATGTTTTTAAGTATGAAAAAGTGTTAGACAAGTGCTTTTAATTGAGCATGAGAAAAGACAAGGGATCCTTTCTTGGCTGCAGCTCACTGTCAATGCCAGATTTGAAAAAAATCACCATTTGTGCTTTTTCTATATAAAAGAAATTTGCGTAAAACTTTCTGTCTTTTTTTTTACTTACCCATCATACGTAGTATAGGGTAAGTCTTGCAATCGTTTTGAAAATCGAAAAAAAAATTTTGACAGATTTACACGTTTTAGATAGTGGAGATTCCGAAAAACATATTTTTAGAAAAAAAAATTTGCCGTCCGTCTGTCTGTCTGTAAACGCTCTATCTCCTGAACAAATTGAGATAGAGACTTGAAATTTTGTATGTAGTTAGTATGTAAGAATGGGACGAACCCTATTTAATATCAGCAACCTCGATGATCCGGAACTATTTTTTTCGGACTCTCGAAAAATCCGTTCTGATGAAAGGTATATAAAAATTTTCGAATTATTTTGTTCTAAGAAATGGACGTAAAAGGCAATAAAATAACACACATTTTCAGGGTCCGACAAATCCCGGGCGCCAGGTCGCCCGGGCGACTAAAAAATTCCACTTGGCGACTAACTTTTTTACCTACTGTTAGAATATTTTAAGTTTAGTTTTCCCCCTTTAAAAACTTATTATTTCGTCCACTCTGCCAGTAAACGCACGTACGTTTATCAGTGCCATTGCTGTTTGTTTACATTTTCTCCAACACCTTTTCTCTAAGTTGAGTTGTCTCGCAGCTGCTTCAACGTGAGGCAAGTCATTTTTGCAAGGTCTATAGGCGCTGCTGTTGCTGTCTGCGCGTGTCTTACTGCTTTGTGACGTATACTGCACCGTGAATCGTCCAGGCAAGTAACTGTTCGTTTTAGCTCAAATTCTAAAAAATTTCAGTTTGATTTTTTTTATTGAATAGTTAACTTGTTCACTGCGAAATGTCACATATCACTCAAAAATAGCTGAATACGATTATGAGTAGCCAGTGTTCCATTTTGCCGTGAATGCGTTAATGTCAGAGAAACGATTCTTCAATCTGGCTCCTAAGAATTTTCAACTTTTGTCAGTCCCTGCACATTTTGCATATATAACGAAGTCGATCGGATTATTAATTGCCGAGATATTTGTAATCTTGTTTTTTACATTCTTCGATTTTTCATGACCCTGTATTTCATTCAAATTTCAATTCAGAAGTATATTTTAATTGGAAATGAGACGCTTAATCCGACGCAGTTAATTGTTAGTTAATAGAATTATTATTTTTGGAGTTATAAGGATGTTTCTTTTACGCAGTTCGGTACTACTTGAGTAGTTTGGCGTTTTATATAATTTGTCGAAATTGGTACATCAGCAGTTCTTTAATATAGCATTACTATGTATATTAACAATATTTAAATTTTGTTTATGAGTTGCAATGCATTATATAAATAGTTTCACATGTTTTATTTTCATATACATATCCATGATGGGTAAGTATTACGGTAGCTTCCAACGACTAGTTTAGTAAAATTTTCAATCCTGCTTTACATGTGAACTGCACTGTTGACTTTGCACTGCAACTGCACTACAAATCCGTTTTCTGTGCAGTTCTACACTGCGGGCATGCTTGGTGGCATGGCACTGCATGAATATGATACGCTACAGAAACTAAGGTTTTTGGTACTATTTCGCCTTACATTCGTGTGTGCTGCGTTTTTTCTGACTACGTTTTTGCACATGATTTTTTCACAGTAAGCTGCAGCCAAGAAGAGACCCCTTGTCCTTTCTCATGCTCAATTAAAAGCACTTGTCAAACACTTTTTCATACTTACAAACATATTAACTTTTTTTGTTGCTCACCAGAGCATTTTTTAATACTTGTTTATATACACTTTTATTTTGATCGTAGAGTATTGACCAGAATAATAAAATTTTTTGCTATATTTTTTAACTAGCTGTTATCCGTGACTTCGTTTACATAACACAAAACTGCATATACCGGGTGTCCCAAAAATGATTGATAGATTTTAAAATTCAATAACTTGCAAACGGTGACAGCTATTTAAAATTTTTTTGCAGGAGGATTATGAATAAAGTCAGGAGTTTTTTTACTGTAATTTTTTATGCTAATTCGAATTTCAAGCAATAGGTGGCGCTGACGGCGATTGAAGGCCAGGTCGACGATTCACTCAGCACTGATCACCTGGCCTTCAATCGCCGCCAACGCCACCTATTGTTTAAAATTCTAACTAAAATAACAAAAAATTACGGTAAAAAAATTTCTGACATTATACATAACCCTCCTGCAAAAATTTTTTAAATAGCTGTCACCGTTTGCAAGTTATTGAATTTTAAAATCCATCAGTCATTTTTGGGACACCCGGTATATGAAGCGTTCCAAGACAATGCTGGAATCTGTTGTAAATTAACATAGCTGCGCCAGCTGGTGGCAGGGGTGCTAATGAATGCGCGGGTTTGACGTCATATATGCGCAGATGTTTATTATCTCCGCATATCTTCTGAATTTTCACTCAATCATGACAGATTAACAGTGCCTGATTTACGGCAGGGCATTCGGGGCACAGGCCCAGGGTTCCTGATTTTTAGGGGCCCCCAAATGCTGTTGAAAGTTTTTCATTTACAACAACAAAATCTGATGTAGATTGAATATCTAATGGAATTTTACATTTCATTCTAAGTAAAAGATATATTGTAAAATTATAAATAAAATTATTTGAATATATCTATATAATAAAGGCCAAACGTATCTGTGCGTAACGCATACGTCATGTTTTGAATGGCAACACTTTCCGATGAAATTTCGGTTTTGCAATTTTCGCTATTGTAAATTTTTAAACTTCTAGACACTGCACGTTTTCAATCTTTATACCATCGTTTAGAGAAAAAAATGCACTTTTAAATGCCGTTTGTTAGAAAACTGTATCTCAATTTGTTTTTGAGATATTAATTTTTTTGTAGTTTTCGGTTCAATTTCTCTAATGGTGGAAACTTGAGTATCGCATTTATGTGGGAAAAAGAGAAAAAATAGCCATAAAGTAAAAAAGGAAAAAAAAATAGAGATGCAGTTTCGTGGCTGGAGATGACGCCAAAAATGTAACTCTAAAATTCGCTGCATTGCATCAAACACAACGGCGTGCTTTCACAAAAAAGAAAAACTTTTAGCGATGCAATTTTAATTCATAATACAGCATTATAAAATGCTATTTTATAATGCTAAAATATATTCAGATCTTTTTCATTCAGAGAAAAAATGATGTTAAAAAATTCGGTTTCTGTTCCATATGATTGTTTTGTTTGGGTCGAATGAGAGATTTATATTGGAAGAATAACGCCCATCAAACCGTTTTAATCGAATACTGCACCTCCATCTATCTCTTTTCTCCATGGAAAATAACAGATCACTGTATATTTTAGTTGTCATTTTTTCATAGCAACTGAAAAAAATAGTAATTAAAAACCTGTTATGTCAATATATCGTCGGCTATAAAACCCGGTGAATGTTGTTGATTTTATTTCGTTTTTATCTATGAATTTAGTGACTTTTAGTTCGTTAGTAAACTTACTTTACAAAAGATACATCAATTAACCTTTACAAAAATACATTTTAAAGAATATCTGGGTGTCATATTTTCTTAGTTGTTTTTAAAAACTGAGAATGCAATTTTATTCTTTGGCGAAATCTTTGGCTAATAACTGCTATCTTGCGTCTAATATGCAGGGCCGTAGTGAACAATAGGGAGGGCTCAAGAGAATGTAGGGGGGCTCATAGTTTTTTTCTCCCTCTCTCTCTGACACAGAAAGATAAATTAATGCATATTCATATAATAGGTACTCTGTTTCTTATTAAACTGTTAAAATAACTTCATTTTATGCTTAGAAAAGTATATGATGATGAAGTTTTGATGAGGGAGTGTTGAAACACTTATTTTAGATACAATTTAGTAACTCTACAAAACTGTGAAAAGGTTTCAAAACTAAATTAGATTTTTAAACAATATTTCATTTGAATTTTCGGAACAGAAATTCATTGAATGACCTTGGAATCTTTTCCAGGGGGCGGGGGAGCTCAAAATATTTTAGGGGGGGGGGGGTCTGAGCCGCCCATAGCGACCCCTTAGCTACGGCCCTGCTAATACGGAAGTACCGATAATTTTTAAAGCTGTATATGATTACATAAATAATATGTTTCATATAAAATTGCTATTTGGAATTAGTTGGCAGTTTAAAAAGCCTATTAAGCAGAAAAAAATTATTAGACTTTCCAATTTAAAATTAAAAAAAAGTTTTTCACATTTACTTTGTGACCCGGGAACCTCGGGTTCGGTGTACTAGTATAAATAATTTCAATTTTAAAAAATATAATGTCTTTTTAATTCTTATTTAATCTTGTTCCTGTTCTCATCAGATCATTTAGGGTTAGATGAGCATAGCTGGAATAGAGGTCTGCACGGGCCGGAATTTCCCGGCCCGGCCCGTAGGAAATTTTTTTCGGCCCGACCCGGCCCGTTGTAAAACTCAAAAATTCGGCCCGGGCCTGGCCCGTTTAAATTTTTATAATTTAGGCCCGGCCCGTACAGAAATCAGTGAAAACAGGCCCGGCCCGTACAGAAATTAGTGAAAACAGGCCCGGCCCGGCCCGTTACAATTTCTACGATTTCTAAAAAATTCAGATTTTTTTCATATAATTAATATTTCTTTAAAGAATACTGCATACATATCTATGAAATGATTTTACAGTATATTTTACAGGAAATACACATTAGCAACATTAGTGATTAGTAAGATTCTTAGGCTTTCAACAATCAAATAAAGATTCATCAAAAAATTAATATGGCGTAGAATAAAAGAAAAAAGAAAGAAAGTTAAAAACGTCATAACTTTTGAAGCTGTTTAATAAAAGAAGATTTATAAAAATATTTCTGTATCATTTTATTAAAGATTTTAAATCCAAATTCATTCGTTAACTCAAATATGCGCCTTTCTGATACATTTCTAAATTCATTTTTTTTCTCAGAAACGCACAGTAGGTATCTTTATTCAGAAACTAAGGTACCCTGGGGTAATAACGCCAGACGGGGTAATAACGCCAAGTGCTAATATTTTGCATAATTATGAAATAATCTAGTAAATGACACCCATGTGCTCTGCGCAGAAGGGTTTTGAGTCATATAAATCGCAAAAAACAGCTTCAAGTTAATTTGTTTCATTTTTAGGTCTTATTGTTTTTACAAGCAGCTAAAAATAACGCTTGAACTAAAATTTGCGAGATACGTTTTGTGATGTGAAGACTATTTTTTTTATCCGGAAATACTTTGTTAATTACATAAATTTGTAGTACATTTCATGGACTTTCAAAATGTTGTTGAAGATTTTGGATATCTTCTCGAGATAATTTGTAATTTAAAATGTACAGCGCAATAACTATAACGGGGTAATAACGCCAATCCTTGCAATTTTTACCCTGGTTGATTCCCTACAGTGACCGAGCTACATCCTAAATACTGATTCAAATAAACACAGTTAAAACTGTGCAATATTTCTAATAATTCTATTTAAGCGGTCCTTTTTAAGCAAAAAGAAGCTCACGGTCTGATATTCTTTTGCCTCACCCCCCCCCCCCCCCTCCACACACACACACACACCACATCTTTATTTTTCTTACACTTTCACAAAAAATTGAACATTTTCAATAGCTTAGGATGCAATTTGTCAATTTCTAGAGCTGAGAGTTTGTATTTTTAGAATTGGGCAATCTACATGCAATTATTCCAACTTATTTCATAGTTTTGTTTGCATGGCGTTATTACCCATATAGGTGGGTAATAACGCCAAATAGCAATGCTCAAGAAATCACGCCATTACATTTTATGTATTCATATCTGTTAAATTATTTTTTTTATATAGATAGTCAATGAGTTGCTGTATCAAATCATATATTTGTTTGAAAAATACAAATTAAAACTGAGCCGTGACAATTGGTAGAACCTTAACGTGGCGTTATTACCCCAGGGTACCTTATATAATCAAGTGGCATTAACCGTTTTTTGATACAAGCAATTTAAGAATACTGAAAGGAAATAAATTATTGTTATAGTTAGCATTTTCAATCGAATTTACGGAAGCGATAGCATGAGAAGAGAGAAAAACCTGCAACCATTTGAGAAACTATTGTATCTGAACAAATTTATGCAAGTATTTTATTCATCAAAAATGAAAAATGGTATTCGATTCCAAATGCCTTCAATAGTCAGGCTTATCACTTTTATATTTTTACAATTAAAAATTAATCTGAAAATGTGTCAAACTTTCGCGTTATTGAGAAATTAATTTAAAAACATTCAAACTTTCGCGTTATTGAGAAATTAATTTAAAAACAATCAAGAAGTATATATCCTAATATTAATCTAACATAAGTTCTTTATCGCTTTAATAATTTTACAAATCATGTTGTCTGCCCTACAGATCTTGAGAACAATTAAGTCTTGTTCCGGTCCGGCAAGTCTATATGTAGAAAAATAATGCAAGCACCTAATGCATTTGATCTCGGCACCGGTATGAGTCAGCTAAAAAAATACTAAAACGGGTTACACACAATTTAACTGTCCGATGTCGATCTCACACTGTACAAGTTACATTTTTATATTGATGCTGTCAAACTAGTATGGCTCGTGACGCACATTTATATTTATTCTCGTTAAAACCTGCGCTGAAAATAAATCATATTTTATCGTTTCTGCTTAAATCTTTAGAACGGGCCGGCAGGCCCGAAAATTTTTTTATCGGCCCGGCCCGTTGAGAAAATTATTCTGATTCTGCCGGCCCGGCTCGGCCCGTTAGAAGATTTGAAACGATTCCGCCGGGCCGGGTACGGGCCAGGCCCGGGCCCGTGCAGACCTCTAAGCTGGAAGGCAATAGAGCTACCTAATATTTTAAATAATTACATCTTGGTGTTGTCGAAAATTTATTATTAGTTGTTGCATATTCGATTATTCCAGATATTTAGACTTGCATAGGAAAAGATAATCAACAACACCCAATTTATTATAAAATTTCTATTCTTAAAATTTAAAAATTGTGAAATAATTATTTAAAATTAAATTAATGATTATCATATTTAAGTTTTTAATGGATATTTAAAAGTAATTATTAAAGTTAATAATTGTTATCTGAGTGAGTGCATTTTTTCAATTTTTTTTCACTCGATCTCCTTGTAAGAATCGGTGCAAGGGGGCCCCCCAAATTTGTAAATCGGTCCCTGCAGATTAATCAAGTAAACAAGATTTATTGCAAAATATTTTTGTTACAGATTGTTTCGATAAAATCATGTACATTTAAAAAAAAATCATTTAAACATTTAAAATAACAATATCATTTTAATTTTGGGAGAAAAAGTATTAATTAGTACTCATAAGTACCATATAATGCTACGAAAAATATTGACTTTTACCCTAAAATTAAAATGCGACTTTTTTTAAATACACAGATTTTTTTTTTAATTAAAAATATGTGTATTTAAAAAAGTCGCATTGATTATACGCGTTATTTTTCTCGCGAAAATGACAAAATCGTGATATTTCTCTAGTGATCGAATGACGAAGTTTATTATTTTTATTCCCGTGAATAATTATCGAATTTCGCATTTTTTTTTTATTTATTTATTTTTTTTTTTTTCTACAGATTGACGAAATTCACTTCCTTTTAAACGTCCGACAGAAAAGTTTAGCGATTGTTGCCGCGAACGATATGCTAATTTCGTAACCTTTTTTCCACTATAGATTGACGAAATTAGAATTTTTTTCTCTGTAAATTAGAGACAAATTTCGCGGATTTTTTTGGCTAAGTTTCACGATAATTTCTGTGAGATTTCATCTTAAAACAGATTGACAAAATCCATGATTTTTCTTCCGGTTTCCAACTAATAAAAAATTGCGATTTTTACCCACGAATAGTTAACAAATTTCGAGATTTTCCTGCGACAGATTGCGAAATTTTCCGATATTTCCTCACGACAAATTGTTGAATTTCGCGATATTTTTCCCGCGATCAAATGACGAAAGCTACACTCTAAAAGTGGAAGGAGTGAAAAGCTCACTCTTTGTAAGAGTGAGAGGCATTTCACTCTTATAAGGAAAGGGCATGTTTACAAACAAACACTTCTGTCAACCAATCTACCGCTACATTTTTGTCATAGTGATCATTGTAGGAATCATCTTGACGTCGTAACCCAATCATAGCAAGCAGACAACCATAATAAAATTTGTAGACCAATCAGAATACCTGAATTCATATGTAGAGAGGGTGCTATAACAAAGCACGGGCGAAAACATCTTGCCCACGCTAATAAGAGCCCACAGTGACGTCAGCTGCCCCTTCCTTTTTGGAGTTAACATTATAAAAATACATTCCTAAAAGTGTGGAATTTCCCACTCCCTAGAGAGGAGTGAGATATTTCACTCCATTGTCCAGAGAGAAATATGTCACTCCTTTGTCAAGAGTGAAATATCTCACTCAGCTAACGAGAGTGAAATATTAGCATTATACACGAAAAAGAAATTACTTTAAACTTTGTACCAATATATGGCACATAACATTGCTAAGTACCAAACTATGTTATTTCTTAATTTAAAAAATCTCAATTTCATAATTAAATTGGAAAAATATGCTTTATTAGTCTTAAAACCAGTGTTAATTTCAGGGGTTAGGCTCGGAAGGGGGGGATTTCCCCCCCCCCCCTGAAAAAAAAATCAGATTTTGTGTCTTCACTGATTAAAAAGTGCAATTTCTTTCCTCCCCCTCCCTAGAACTTTAAAAATTCCCCGGGAACTACAAAAGTCCTTTTGGGATAAAAGTGTCTGTACTCAACATTGCTTAAAATGCACTCTTTTTTAAAAGTGTGTCCTCACTCATTGAAAGAGTGACTTAATTATGTATTACTTACTTGTTAATCATCAGAAAATCAGAATTGTCTTGTCGCTTTTTTTTTTTTTTTTTTTTTGGTAAGATAAATGTGTCTGACATTTTAGAAGAATCAATGTTTCCTGGCTCCGCGTTGACCATCATTCTTTTCATTTTTATATTTTTATAAATACGCTGAAATGTAATTGAAACTTAATCTTTAGAATGATATACTTAGACATCTATGATTCGAAATAATCCAAATAGACTACATTTCTTGTTCTGGAGTCATAATGGAAAAGAAATAATTCAGTAATAAGGAATAATACGGTATTAATCATCAGTAACAAAAAGGTTACAATACACGATATTATTTATCAAACAAGGGATTATTATGTACCAAATAAGGTGTTATTATTTATCAATCCAGGGATAATATTTATCAAGGGATTTTTTATCATAAGTCATACTTAATTTTAACCTTTTATTTCAAAAATTCTTGAATGTTGAGTTAAATAGTTTTATGTTATAAGTTATACAGAAAGCCATCTGCTATCATATCTGCTGGAGATAAAATAAAATGCTGTCACAAAGTCAGATACATTTGGCTTTGATAATAGAATATAAACATCAGTTGGCAGTTACATCAGATTACTATTTTCTATTTCTTGATACAGCATTTAATGTAATTTTTCTTTCGTAGTAAATTACGACATTCGTATATTATGATACACAAAACAGTATAAGATGTAAAACTTTTGAGATTTTTTTTTAAATTGCCAGTAATATTTTTAATTATTATTTAAAATTCTACATCTTCATACTAATGTTTTCAGATTTAACATTTGCTCAAAAAAGAATTAAGAATACGAAAATTACTATTGTAATAATGCATTTGATTCAGCTATAGTAATTTGTTGTTAAATCATAAAATACTAATTATTATTTTAAATATTTTTCAAATTGGTATTTTTCTTTTTATATTGCATGTAAGCATATTTTTTGCTGTTTATGATTTTAATCAAACATTTAATTATAAGTATTCTGAAATATGTCATTAAATTTCTTTCTACTATAAGCATTTTTTTTTTTTCATTTTAAACACATGTAATTAACAGTACAAAATAAAATATAATATTTAAGGATTGAAACAAATTGCTTTTTATGTCTGATGTTTATAGATGAAACTAGTACATATTTTTTAAAAGTTTGTATTGTCGTATAGGATGGAATATATTTTAAAGAGAGAAATAACTGCTTTTTACATTAAAAATGTTTTTCCAACAATAAGAACAGTATACTGGGTGTCCCAAAAATGACTGATGGATTTTAAAATTCAATAACTTACAAACGGTGACAGCTATTTAAAAATTTTTTGAAGAAGGGTTATATATAATGCCAGGAGTTTTTTTTACCGTAATTTTTTATTTTAGTTTGCATCTCAAACAATAGGTGGTGCTGACGGCAATTCAAGGCCAGGTCAACGCTTCACTCAGCACTGATCACCTGGCCTTCAATCGCCGTCAGCGCCACCTATTGTTTGAGATGGGAATTAAAATAAAAAATTACGGTAAAACAACTCCTGACATTAAACATAACCCTCCTGCAAAAATTTTTTAAATAGCTGTCACCGTTTGCAAGTTATTGAATTTTAAAATCCATCAGTCATTTTTGGGACACCTGGTATATGTAGTCATTTCTTTTATTATATATTTTCTTCTTTTTTCTTTTTCCTACATGAGTATTTTCCTATAAAACTTATGAAATCTATTTAACTCAAATTCATAAAATACAATAGGGTAGATGTGCCATTAATAGACCCCCCTGAACGTTTTTGGTATATAAACAATCAATAAAAATGTAGCTCTTTTTTTTTCGTAACTCCCCCCTTGCAAATTTCATAATTTTGCACTATTGTTGACACTCTTAATTAAACCAACCAGGAAGCAGAAAATAATGTTTCTAAGTTCCACTGTTTTTCATTGAAAATCTTAATAAACGTACTAAGAGCTGGCTTCATTTAATAGATTTATATATTCTTTATTTTCTTGAAAAATTTGTAACTTTTTGTTTTGGTAGTAGCAGAAAACTTTGAATTTTACATACTAAGTGCCATATATAAAATTTCATTTATTCTTAAGGTTTATATTTAAATAGTTATTTTCCAGTATTGTACACCTCATATAGGCATTGCTAAAAATGCAATTTTGGTAATGTTTATAGTGCATAAAATATATTGACTTAAAAGAAAACTTAAATAATCAAATTTTACTTTTAAATTACACTTACCAAAATGGAATGGCACGGAACTTTTATAAAGAGTTATAATTATGTGATAATTTCAATATTTTATTCATTTTTTTTATTATTATTAGTATTTAAAAATGAATCTAACTATATTTTGCCTACTTTATAATCTGGCAATCAAACCACTGATGAAGCCGAAAACATTCTTTAAGGGCACAGTCTAAGAGGGGCTTATAGGGCTTAAATCGTTACAGAAATCGCTAAAAACATATTTTCTGTCGTAAATATTTGTTTATTTTTTACTTTTTCAATTTTGGCTGCAGATATTTTTATGAATAACACTTTCATTTTTGGTACTAGTTTTGAAAGTGAAGGTAACTTTATAAAAAATATCTGTGACCAAAATCGAAAAAGTAAAAAAGATACAATGTAGAGACAAACTTCAGTCATCCAATGCAAAAAAAAAAAAGTTGAAATGCAAACGAAATATTAGAAAAATCCCTCCCCATAGGATTAGCATTACCTCGTGACAGCCTTCGCTGGCAGGGACACTAAACCTTAAGGGTGTCCATTACTGGCACATCTAGATCTACCCTATATACGGGAATAAAAATTTGAAATTATATATGACTTACCATGTCGTTTTATAAATACGAGTTGTATTAATGTCAGTTGAATTAATGTATTAATGTTATTTTCAGCAAAAAAGATTTTAATTACAAATAAAAAAAACAATAAAAACATAGATAACGTGAATCACAGAATTATTAAAATAATATGTAAAACTTAATGGGTATTGGAAAATAATATTAACTGTTTAAGATTTTAAAACTGTTTATTAACTTGCACTTATAAGCATTTTAAAACTATCATACATTTTTATGGGGCTACCAATGAAAGTAAACACAAGGGTAAAGATTGGAATAAAATAGTTTATTTCTGTCAATAATCTAATTTAATTCATTGTAACTTTAATTAAGTTTTCCCTTAAAAAGTTCAATTAATATTACATCTTAATGTTACAACTAGGCATACGGCAGTGTGTCAGCCATGTTCACAAAGTAGAAAGGCGTAACACTGGCTGTCGGTTATATTACATGTACCATTTCGGGCCACTTTTGAGCCCCCAGTAACTTAAATTCTATTTGACCCAGACACTTGCAATTTTTTGTGTCATCTAAGACTATCTTCTAATTACCAAATCCTATAAATTAAAAAAATCTCTTACCATTCACGAGAATTCGACACACAAAAATCGCTATTTTTACCACTGACTCACTGACTCACTCATAGAAATGTTTGACTACTTCCAGGTGACTTAGGAGGTTGAAATTTGATGTG
The DNA here is from genome assembly GCA_964019185.1 of Maratus speculifer. NCBI lineage: Eukaryota > Metazoa > Arthropoda > Arachnida > Araneae > Salticidae > Maratus > Maratus speculifer. Next base: position 134,310,854 of record OZ025290.1, read on the forward strand.
GAGGCTATTGGATTTATAAATAGAGAAAAATCAGAAATTACCACATTAAACATTAATGGTTGGTTAAAAGATAAATTATTGGATTATAATGGGAGTTTATGGGAATTACGCGAAATACCAGAAATAGTGCCAAGTTGGCATCACTTTGGTGAGTATCAGGGCTGATCTTTGATCTTTGGCCGAACTGATTTCAAAAGTAATAGTACTAAAATGATGGTGTTCACCCTGGTTCAAACGTAGGCTATATCTTTTTGCAGTGCCACTAACCTAAAAGGGGGTGCAGGAGAAAAAATGTTCTAAAATTGTGATTTTTGTGTTACTGAAGGGCATAGAAACATGAAATTTGGCATATTAATTGCTCATAAGATATAAATGATCACTAAGAGCATTTGCTAAAAAATACAAAATTTAAGGTGAAAATCTGCGAAAAGCATTCTAAAAACATTCTAAATAGCAATTTTTAAACAATCTCATCAAGTACCGAACCTATCTTAAAAGTAATGATATCAAAATGATGAGGACAGTCCTTGCTCCAACATAAGTTACATCTTATGTCAATGCCACTAACCCAAAACGGGTGCAGGAGGAAAAAAAATTTCTAAAAATGCGAATTTTGTGTTACTGAAGAACCTAGAAATATAAAATTTGGCATGTTAATTATTTATAGGTTATAAATTATCTCTAAGGGCATTTGCTAAAAAATAAGGAGTTTAAAAGAGGTGAAAATGCACAAAAAGCATTCTAAAAATTTTCTAAATTGCGATCCTTAAATAATCTTAGCAAATAACGAACCAATCTTAAAATTAATGATATCAAAATGATGGTGACAGTCATTGCTCCAACACAGACTTTATCTTTCGTCAATGCAGCTAACCCAAAGGGGGTTCAGGAGCAAAAAACTTTCGAAAAATGTGATGTCTGTGTAACTGAAGGCCCTATAAATATAAAATTTGGCATGTTAATTACTAATAAGATATAAATGATCACTAAGAACATATGTCTTACAAGTCATAAGTATAATATGTACAAATATTTGTTAACATATACAAAATTTAAAAAGAGTGAAAATGCACATAAAGTTTTCTAAAAAATTTCTAAATGGCAATTTTAAAACAATCTTGGAAAGTTAATGAATGGATCTAAAAATAATGATGCCAAAATTATCTCGACAGTCCTTGCTCCAACAAAAATATTGGATAAATTATGGGATTACAATGGGAGTCTATGGGAATTTGGCAAAATACTAGAAATAGCGGCAAATTAGCATCACTTTCAGCAAGCAATTTATGTCGCCAATTTGGCGATATATACAAAGTTGGTGACAAACTTCTTTTGATCGATGGGATAATCAAGTAGTACCAAATTGCGTAAAAGAAATATCCTTATTGGAGAGATTTAAAGGAACATAAGCAGCCCTATATTCATATTTTTAAGTTTGAATGGAATTTTTTCCGAAACATTCCTGTAATAAGGCTGAATGAGCAATGCACTATAACGTTACAAATGTGCAAGAAAATATAGAAAATTACAGAGAGAAAAAAAAAACAGTGTGTAAATGCAGGGAAAAGTTGCAAGATTAATATTAAATAAATATAATTTAATATTAAGCCTATTTATTTCAAAAAGGAAACATAAACTTACTTATTTGACAAAAAATAATATCCCATCAAAAACATAAATGTGAAAGAATGCCAAGTTCGTTAACGGTTTCGCTCATAAAAGAAGTGAGATCTAACTGGAAACCAAGTTTTTTCGAAGCTT